>APFE031234262.1:59795-172164 GCA_000404065.3 Pinus taeda
ATCAAAACTTCTTTCACTGCAATGTTTGATCTGCCTGTTGTTTCATTCTATTATGTGCCAACACGAGGTTATCCTTTAAGAGTTGGAGGACTTGTTGTTGATGTTCGATGTGATGTTACACTACTTGAACCTTAGAATCTTCTCTTAAATATGATGTGATGGATGGTGACTGATATCCATAAAGTGCCATAAATGGGGTCATTTTTGTTACTGTATGGAAGGAGGTGTTATACCACCATTCAGCTAGAGGCAACCATTTCACCCATTGTGTCTGTTTATCAGATACAAAGAAAAGAAGATATCCTTCCAAACATTTGTTTACTATCTTAGTTTTCCCATCAGATTGAGGATGATAAGATGAGATATGAGCTAACTGAGTACCAAGACAAGAAAATAACTTTTTCCAAAAATTTCTAGTGAAAATGGGATCTCTGTCACTTTCAATAATCTTTGGATTTCCATGTAGCTTTTGAATTTCTTCCCTAAATGCAATAGAAATTGTACTAGCTTTAAATGGATGTGATAATGCACAAAATTGTGAATACTTGGTAAATCTATCAACTACCACCATGATGACACTCTTTCCCTTAGACTTGGGTAAAACTGTGATAAAATCCATTGAAACCTCCACCCAACGTTGGCTTAGAATGGATAAAGGTTGTAATAGACCCGAGGTCTTAATTCTTTCAACTTTATTTTGTTGGAAAACCAGACATTCTGCCAAAAACTTTTGAATATTTGATTTAAGGCCATCACAAAAAAATTCCTTCTTAACCCTGTGGTAGGTTTTTAAAAAATCCTGAGTGCCCTCCTAAGGGATAAGTGTTCAATTCCATAAGAATATTTTGTTTGAGTTCGAAATTCTTACATAGGTATAGGCGATCTTTGTACCATAACGAATCATTTTTCCAGCTAAATGTATCAAATGTACTTGAATCTTGTTGTAACTTACGAATAAGTTCCCACACTTCTTCATCATTCTTCCATTCCTCTCTTGCTTTGTTTATCCACTCTTGTTGAATAATAGAAATGGCACACAACAATGCTTCCACATCCTCATCCTTTCTAGAGAGTGCATCTCCGACCACATTTTTCTTCCCTTTCTTGTAAATGATTTTAAAGTCATAACCCAACATCTTTGTGACCCAATTTTGTTTCTCTTCAAAGGATAATCTTTGTTCTAGAAAGTATTTAAGTCTATCATGATCTTTTTTTGCCTTGAAGTGTCTTCCCGTTAGATAGGGTCAATATTTCATAAGTGCATGTAGTATTGCCAACATTTCCTTCTCATAAATAGCTTTGTGTAAAAACTTTCCCTTGATTGGACAACTTTCAAAAGCAATGGGTCTTTCATCTTGCATTAAAACAACACCAATTCCATTTCATGAGGCATCACATTCAACAATAAAGGTTTTTGTGAAGTCTAGTGTAGCTAAGACCGATGATTGGCACATTACCTCTTTAAGATGTTTGAAGGCCTTTGTTGCTTCTGGAGTCCATGAAAACACACCTTTCTTCAATTATGTTGTTAGAGGTGCTGCTATTCTGCCATAATTCTTAACAAACTTGCGATAATACCGTGTCAACTCGAGAAATCCTTGTAGGTGCTTTATGGATGTGGGGATTTTCCATTCGTTAATGGCTTTAATTTTGCTAGGGTCTACCTTAACTCCTTCTTGAGATACAATATGACCCAGATATTCCACCTCTTGTACTCCAAAGAAACATTTGGATCATTTTGCATATAATTGTCTCTCTTCCAATAGTTGTAGCACCCTATTAACATGTTCAACATGATCCTTCCAAGACTTGCTGTAGATTAGTATATCATCAAAAACATACTAACACAAATTTTCTAAGGAAGGATTTCAAAATGGAATTCATCAAACCTTGAAATGTAGAAGGTGCATTGGTAAGGCCAAAAGACGTGACCAAAAACTCATAATGACCCTCATGAGTTATAAATGTTGTTTTCGAAATGTCTTCAGCCTTCATTCTAACTTGATGATATCCTGAACGAAGATCCAACTTGGTGAAGTAAATTTATCCATGCAATTCATCCAGTAATTCATCAATGACATGAATGGGACACATGTGCCATGATCCATCCTTCTAGTGCACCAATACTACTAGAGCAGAGAAAGAACTTTGACTATGTTTAATTATACCAGCCTCTAGCATTTTTGCAACGATATGTTCAATTTTACTCTTTTGGGCATAGGGATATTTGTACGGCCTTATGTTTGGAGGAACACTTCCTCGAACCAAATGAATAGCATGATCATGATCATGAATTGGTGGGAGACCTTTGGGAGTCTCAAATACCTTGGAATGATTGTCCAAGACATTTTGGAGATCTAGAAAAATAGATGATTCCAATGTGGAAACATCTAGTGAACATAATTGTGCAATTACACCACTTTGTTCCTTTTTTACAAGCTTCATCATACTGTTAGAGTTGATTATCTTTCCCAGTTTCCTTGCAATACCCCTTAATTCAACTTCCTTTCCTTTCGCAGAAAATTTCATGAAAAATTCTTTAAAATTAAAAGCTATTTTACCCAAGGATTGTAGCCATTGGACTCCTAGTACAACATCAACACCTCCCATTGGAATGGAAAGCATTGGGCTACTAGATACATATTCTCCCATGGATAGCTTCATATTATGGAACTTTCCAGAGCAATTTATAGTTCCTCCATTTCAAACCATCACTTGACACATTGGTGCTAGATACAGGAAGCAATTCAATTCTTTTGCTATCTTACAATGAATAAAATTATGGGTACTTCCCGAATCAATCAACACTATTGCCTTTTTCTTCTTGATTTGTCCTTCTTTCTTGATGGTTTGACGAGTGGTAATTCTAGCTGATGCATTATAAGATATGGTCAAATTCATTTCTTCCTTATCTAGGCTTTGTTCCTGGAGTATATCCTCTTCTTTTGACCTTTCTTGCCCCTTTTCTTCTTCCTCTTCACAATCTATGTAGAATAATTTCTTCTCAGCACACTTATCACCTTTAGTGTATTTGCTATCACAACTATAACAAAGAACTTTTGCTCTTTTTTCTTCCAATTGTTGTGGTGTCAACCTTAAAGGTTTTCGAAGACTAGGGGGAACAACATTTCCATCTTTATACTCGTGAGTGGCATGCTTCCTCGTTGCCATAATTTTGCTTTCCATTTTTCTTGCTAAGTTGAATGCCTTCTCTAATGGATCAGGTTCCCAAAGGTGAACATCATGTTGGATATTATCCTTTAAAGTCCCTATGAACACATCAATCCTATGCTCCTCTGGAATATTTTTTACCTTTATGTTCAATTTTTGGGAACTCCTCAATGTGCTCCATTATTGACCCTTTGTTTGAGACTTATCAATTGGCTAAAAAAAGTGTTGCTTTTTGTATCCTCATAATGTGCTGTCAATTCTTCCGTAAAAATTGGCCAAGTGATAATTTGTTTAAAAGAGAAAAGCCATTGATACCATACAAACTGATTTGGTTCCAAATATAAAGTTGCAATACGTACCTTTTGTGTGTTTTGCACATTATTGAGATCGAAAAAATTGCTTCATCTATAATATCCATGTTGCGGGATCCTTGCCATAAAACTTCCTCATATCGATTTTTGGAATATGGTGGGTCTTCAATCCAAAATTAGAGTCTATGACATCACGATTAGCATTTATTTTGTTCTCATCATGAGTTTCCTTTACTACCCTTTCACCATTAGTAAGTATTTCTTGTAGAAACTTTGTCAAATCTTTCTTCAAACCTGTCTTCAAATCTTCCATGCATATCTTCAAATTTGTCTTCAAATCTATCTTTAAATCATCCATATTAGTTTCCACGTCATTTATCTTAGCTTCTATGCTTTCTTTAAACAATCCATCTTAGCTTCTACATCTTTCTTTAATCCATTCATTTTATATTTTGTTCCTTTTTGTACAAGTGACATTTGTTGAACTTGGTCTCGTAATTTTGATATATCATGTTGCATTTCTTCCTCTTTTTCATGAGTCATGCCAGAGCTTTCAGGTTGCTGACTAGGTGTTTTGATTTTCTTTCATGTGATAGTGTTAGTGCATTATTCTCTGACTTTCGAGAGAGTGGAAGGTTGTGCCTTTAACCGTAGCTCAACGATTGGAAGATTTAGCTCCAGTTGAACCTTTGTTGTTTCCTCTCTAGCCTCATGAACTCCGGTTGCCAATATGTGGACCCACACTTCCACCTACAGATCTACTGGGATGGCCAGCTCCAGGACGCATTGACAAGTGTCATCTACCACCTGTACCAAATGTTGATTTTGTGACACCACTTCGTCACTTTGCCAGCTGAGTTGTTCTATGTTTATCTTCTACTCACTAAGAACTTGGATCACGCATAGCTCCACTGTTATCCCATCTTGTATCAGATACAATGTCTCCCATAGAAGGTTAGCTAGATTAAGGCCAAGGCCTCTCATCATGCTAATCGACAATTGATCCATCACATTTCACGACACTAGAGATCCCTGTCGAAACACTATTGTATTTTCCATCCTTGCACGCAAGATCTACTCTCCTACTGAATTTATGGCTATGACATGGGTTGAGAGGGTACCTTCCTAAAGGGTGTGAAACTATAACTCCTATACTTGTGCTATGAGGGCCCCCAACATTGTCTAGTGCTCCTGCAGAAAATTCTGAAGCGCTTAATTAGTGACATCGCGGACTATCTCGCCGATGTCATGGAGATCACTTTTAGTTAATCTGATCGGGTCAATTGCCAACTTCGAGGCCTTGACCTTCCTCCTTGGTCCTGGTCATTTTGTGATGTGTGGCAGCTTCAACTGTGTGCGTGTAGTCCCTGGGTCCACGCTCCCTTCGGTTGTTTCTATTTCCTCTGCCTCCTGCCCTTGCGAGGACATTGCTTGGCCTCATTCATCTTCACGGTTGCTGCCTCTGTCGCTTGTGCTGTTGCTACTGCTTCTACAACTTTCTTTTGCTCAGTGACTTTCTGTGCTACATCATTTGCTACCTTTTCCTTAGCTGTTTTTGCTTTGTGGTGCCTTGTCTTGGCCAATTGTGTGACGCGTAGCTTGCCATCATCCTCTTTCTTTTGTGTTGTCGCCTTCTCCAATTCTGCCAAATCTATGTTGCACCATTCTAGAGGCCATGTCTCCAACACAATGAAGATAGTGTTGTCAATGCTTATAAAAGGGAACTTCATCCACTTCTTTGTTGTATCCTTGCACACCCTGATGTATACATTATGCATGTTGACTTTGAATTCTGTAAAACTTCGCAGAGTGTTGTACATTGTAGGTGACAGGCGTGGCCACTGATTGATCCACATCCGAATGCTCGTATCCATGAGAAACCAGAAGATTTTTCTATCGCGTATCTGTTTCGCGTCCTTTGTGGCCTAGAGCAAAGCATACTTCACATCCTCCAGTAACTCTCCCTCAACATTGGGGAATTGAATGTCGTCTAGCAGTTCCCCCGCTACGAGCATTATGGATAACAAAGACCATGAGTAATGGAACGTTTTACCTTGCTCCTAGGCTTCATGACAATTCTACAAAAATTCCTCACAAAGGAATTGGGACTAGTTGAACTGTACCCCCTCCACGCACTGCTCAGACAGTGCAACTACTAGTGCTGGCACCTCATCGACGTGACACTTCCTCATAACTTTTCTAGCCAGGAGTTGGGTTGCTACACATGCCCATTTTTCCATGATGTTGGAGATGGCGCAGCCCCTTTTCTTCTTCTCCAACTTGTATTTGTCTTCATGGCTTTTGCAAGGGCCAAATCAATGCCCTTTCCTTCGACTATGGTTGCAGTGTCCTTTCCTTTGTAGGGGACTGGAGAAATGTTGTGAATGATGTCTACCATGATGGGGTAGGCTCTTCTAGCCATAGATATCCATCATGCACCAGGTAGAGCAGTTGCTTGATGATGCAAATGGCGATGGACATGTGGTGGTATTGGCATTATGATACCAGTGTTGTCCTTGATGTCAACTCACTCAAAGGTATGATACAGGTGTTTTCCTTGATGGCAACTCACTCAGATGATAGATCATAGTGCAGCAAGTCAAGAGAGAGGTATACACAAGTTAACCTTGATGAAAGTGCATATACACATGGGTTAGCAAAAGAAAAGGCGTGTATACGTACACACATAGGTTCACAGAAGGAAAGGCACATACACGTTGGAAAACTAAGTTTTGGTCTGTGGTATTTGGTCCATGGTATTTGGTCTGAGGTGTTGACCCCAGGTATTGGGTCCAAGGTATTGGTTCTACGTGGTTTTGGACCATGGTATTGAGAGAGGCCTAAATCTGTATAAGGAGAAGATTAGGCCAAGAGGTGCAAGAGTGCAAGTGACAAATATCTCATGAAGTATGAGATCTAGCATGCTGGTTATGGGATTGTGATGCTTTGCTTGATCTGAACCAAGGAGGCACCTATGTGGTTGATGAAGGTTGATGGAACGAGATCTTGATGACAAAAATGTATTATCATTATAGGGTATGATTATGAATATATTTGAATAGTGGTGCATGTTTTATCCTTTATATCTTATGGTCTGGGTATATCTGAACTTGGAAATTGTAGCGAAGGTATAAGTAATTATTTTCAGATGTGTATGTGGATTATCTCTGGTGAAAGGGCATATACACGTTGGTTTGAAACAATCAAGTAGTGTATACATTATGAGATTTGATATTTCAGGTTGTTGTTGGTTCTAGCGGTTGTTCCAAAGTTTTGCGCTTTGGTCTATGTTCTGGTGACTATGTTTTGATGAAAGGGTTTCAATGATTCACTTGTTGGGTGATATAGAGTTAATGATTGTATTGTAGTAGTGATTGTTTTGTATTTATGGATCTAGTCTAAAAATCTATGAAATGTGGTCCCTGGAAGAAAAGAGAAGGTTGTAGCCTTCTATAGGTAGAAGCCTGTGTACTCGTATAAGACTGCACCAGTACAAAATTTTTGTAAAAATAAGATTCTTATTAAAAGAAGATAGAGACGAATTGCAACAGGTGGTTTTCACCCACATTAGGTTTCCACCTTATATCATGGTGTTCATATGTGCTTCTTATCTGTGATGATCTAATCTACCTTACTACATCTATTTACTGTTCATATGGTTAGTAATGTTTTGATGCACTCATTGAAGATCAACTAACTGAATCATAAGTTTACTGGATATACACTAGTTTCATTAAACACAATTGCGTATATACCCGAATATCCTTAACTGAAGTAGCATATATGAATCTGATATCAGAGTAGGTCCTTCAAAAGAAGCTTTATCGCTTGAAAGAAGATCCATCAAGATTAATAATAATGAAAGAGACGGATCCATCAGACCACCGATCTTTGATGGGAGCAATTTTTTCTAATGGAAGATAACAACCACAACATACCTACAATCTCTTGGAACATATGTCTGGGGAATCATGGAAGAATGATACACATATCCATCAAAAACTGCTACAGATACAGTAGATAGAAAACAATATAAACTCAATGCTAAAGCTCTTACTGTCTTATTGGGAAGTTTGTCACAATCAGAATTTGTCAAGGTCATGCAGTTCAAATCATCCAAAGAAATATGGGACAAAATCATTCTAAGCTACGAAGGAGATGATCAGGTAAAACGTGCTAAACTTCAAAATCTCATAATATAGTATGAAACTCTTAAGATGCATAGTAATGAAAGCATATCTAATTAATTCCTGCGTATAGATGATATTGTCAATTGTATGAGGAATCTGGGTGAAGAAATTAAGGAAGTTGCCTTAGTTGAGAAATTTTTGAGATCCTTGTCTGCTAAATTCGAATCCAAAGTGTCTATGATAGAAGAAAAGGAGGATTTACAGAAAATCACTATGACACAGCTTCACGGAATCTCAACTGCTTTTGGGATGAGAAAAGGAGGACCATTATATATGAGAGAAGCCACATTCAATGTATCAACAAATGGAAACGAAAAACTCAATGAATCAGGATACATTTCAGAAGAAGAATATGAGGTAAATTTTGTGAAGAATCTTGAACAGGGATCTACAAGGTTCAAAGGTAAGCTACCTTTCAAATACTTTTCATGTGGTAGAGTTGGTCACTACGCTGCTAGATGCCCTCATAAGAAAGGAGAGATGTCTGGAGAAGGTAATAGAAGTTATTATACTCATGATAAAAGTAATGACTCATCCCACAGTCATGATGACATTAGACTTCTCATGGCATATGAAAATAAGGACGTAGAAACAGAAGAACTCGACAGATTAAAAGAACAACTGGAGACAGTAATGAGAGTAAGGGAGTAGTTGCAGGATGTATTAAAAGATCAGAGCATAATAATTCAGAGACTTGAATCTAATATCCTCTCTCTAAAAAGAATATCTTAAAGAGTCAAAGACAAAGAATAAAGAAGCTCTTGAATAATAAGAACATGAAGTGCTTGAATTAAGGCAACAAGTGGAAGAAGGAAGAAAAGTTGAAGAAAACATAAGGAAGCAATATTTGGCAAAAGAAGAACAACATTAGGTTGAGGTAAATACCTTAAAAGGCAAATTAGAAGAAAAGGATAAATTGTTACGATTTCAAGACAGTACTAAGATTTTGGATGATATTCTTAGTAGTCAAAGATCCCCTACTATCAAAACTAGTCTTGGTTTTTATGAAACTTTCGAAGGTGAATCTAGCTCATAGTGTGAGGAAAGGAATTCTAATGGAAAATCTATAATGATCAATGAAGAGATAAGTTGTCAATCCCAACAACAACCAAGGAAATAAATTCTTCGAAGAAGATCTTTTCCTCCTAGCTATGGAAGTGATAGTCGGTTATTTCCTCAAATGAATAATGTTGAATGTTATGCATGTCATAACGTTGGACATATTGTAGCTAGATGCAGAAGAAAAATGGGTCGAGACCATCACACAGAAAGATCATCTTGCTCTACGTACTTCAAGGGATATTGTTTTGCTTGCAATATGTTTGGTCAAAAAGCCATTGACTGCTATAGTAGGAATATGAAACATGTAAGATTTTATGCATGTAACAAGTTTGGACATAAAGCAAGGGAATGCAGTAGCAAAATTCGAACTCCAAAGCAAGAGGATCATACATCATTACAATTCCAAGTATTGAAGAATACTGAATTAGAGACAGAAAGATTTGGCACAACTGAGCTAGGTGACATAACAGACGTAGCGGAAACTAAAAGTGTAGACCTTTAGTATTCCAATTTTCATACGCAGATATTATGAAGATAAGCCACGTATATACATGAGTTATAGGCTGCAGAGTCGTGTATATGGAGATTTGAAGAAAAAGCAACAAAACTAGACTCAGGAAAGGGTTCAGTCATGGGATATGATGGTTGGCACAGGCTCAGGGGGAGCATATACTTCAAATGATGCATTGTTGGCATTATGGTTAGAATTCTTTGGGGATGATGCTTCTTGACACATCTTGCTACTGATTTTTGATTGACAAAGAAAATGGATTGCATGTTACATGTCTGGATGCTAGTGACAGATGCTTATGGTGTACATCATATGATGAATGCTAGTTGTTGATAAGTATCATGATTGTGTTTAGGTCCTTGGAATTTGTGACTCATATGATGTATTGTGTTACCCAACTATGCATGGGATGTATGATGTAATGTTTCTTGTTTTTGAGTCATGTATAAGCATTTGGTATATCCCCACTTGGTTGTGTGGGTGAGTAAAAAATGGTGTATTCCCACATGGTTGGGAGATTGACGTACGCATAGAGTCATGTTATGCTTGCATGTGCTTAGGGGGAGCATTGATGAATTGGTACATCTTGGGATATACAAAGGGGGAGATCAATCAGAGATTTTAGTATGTACTGAGGGGGAGTATGGACAGCAAAATATATACCAAGAGAACTTCTCAGTCTACCCTTTTCCCTTGATGTCAAAGGGGGAGAGTGACATGGTGTGGTGCTTGCCATCAAGTCCAAAGGGTGGGATTGTTGGCATTATGATACAGGTGTTGTCCTTGATGGCAACTCACTCAGAGGTATGATACAGGTGTTGTTCTTGATGGCAAATCACTCGGATGATAGATCAGAGTGTAGCAGGTCAAGAGAGAGGCATACGCAGGTTCACCTTGATGAAAGTGTGTATACATGTGGGTTAGCAGAAGAAAAGGGGCGTACACGTACATGCGCAGCTTCACAGAGGGAAAGGCACACACATGTTGGAAAACTATGTTTTGGTCCATGGTATTTGGTCCACTGTATTTTGGTATTGGTCCATGGTATTTGGTCCACCGTATTTTGGTATTGGTCCATGGTATTTGGTCCGAATTGTTGACCTCAAGTATTGGTTCTACATGGTTTTAGATCATGGTATTGAGAGAGGCATAACCCTATGTAAGGAGAAGATCGTTAGGCCAAGAGGTGTAAGAGTGCAAGTGATGAATATCTGATGAAGTATGAGATCTAGCATGTTGGTTATGGGTTTTTGATGCTTTGCTTGATCTGAACCAAGGAGGCACCTATGTGGTTGATGAAGGTTGATGTACTGGGATCTTGATGACTAAAATGTATTATCATTATATGATATGATCATGAATAGATCTAAATACTAACACATGTTTTATCCTTTATATCTTATGGTCTAGGTATATCTGATGCTGGAAATTGTAGCGAAGGTATAAGTAATTATTTTCAAATATGTATGCAGGTTATCTCTGTGAAAGGTTGTATACACGTTGGTTTGACACAGTCAAGTAGCGTATACATTATGAGATTTGATATTTCAAGTTGTTGTTGGTTCTAGTGGTTGTTGCAAAGTTTTGGGCTTTGGTCTATGTTCTAGTGACTATGTTTTGATGACAGGGTTTCAGTGATTCTGTTGTTGGGTGATTTAGAGTTAATGATTGTATTGCAATAGTGATTGTTTTGTATTTATGGATCCGTTCTGAAAATTTATGAAACATGGTCCCTTGAAGAAAAGAGAAGGTTGTAGCCTTCTGTAGGTCATCATCTATGTACTAGTACATTAGCTAGTACAGGAGCTAAGGGGGTTGGAGAAGTTGGAGAATGAGAGAAGGTTGTAGCCTTCTGCAGGTAGAATCCTGTGTACTGGTATAAGACTGCACCAGTACAAAAATATTGTAAAATGATGTTTCTTATTAAAAAAAGATAGAGACGAATTACAACAGGCGGTTTTAAACCACATTGGTTTTCCACCTTATATCATGGTGTTCATATGTGCTTCTTATGTGCGATGATCCATTCTGTTTTACTACATTTGTTTACTGTTCATATGGTTAGTAATGTTTTGATGCACTCATTCAAGATCAACTAACTGAATCATAAGTTTAATGGATATATTCTAGTTGCATTAAACACAGTTACATATATACTCAAGTATCCTTAACTGAAGTAGCGTATATGAATCTGATAATGGAAGTGAAAATAATATTGATTTAATAATTTTGGCTCACTGCCCCCCCCTCTCAATATTATTTCCAACAGGTGGAAATGCAGTATCAATAGTAAGTGCAGCAACTCGGCCATTTCCACACCGCACAGCCACTTCTGCGACTCTAATGTTATCACTACCCCCTCAGTGTTCTGCTTCATTAGGTTCCTCGTGTGTAGGTGTGGGAACTTCTCGTGGTCAGCAAGCTCCCTGTCTTAAGATTTCAAGTTTGGTGCACAACCTAGGTCCATATCTTCAAACACTATGCCATCTTGGAGGAGGGGGGTATGGATTCAACTCTTCGTTTCATCGAGGTCCTGTGGCACTTTTGTTTCCCTTTCTGCGAAGGGACATACATGGGTAATTTTGTTGTAAAGCGTATATGTTTAATATCTTCCTGCATATCTTCGTCTTCTTTTGTTGTGATGATACGAGCCTATAAATATTCTTCTTCCTCATCTATGTCAACCATGAGAGTTTTTCCTTTATTGGCCATTGATAGTTTACTGCGTAGTGGGTTCCTCGGGGATGCGCGTATGAGGGCCATTACTTGTTTATCTTTCTTGGGCCTCAGCGTTCGCGATGATTTTGTTCACAACCCCAGTGCCTTCTGGAACATCGTCCACCATGGGGATCTGTGCAGCCTCGCCGACAGTTTCCTCTTCAATTCCAAAACCATTCATAGTAGTTGTCATCGTATCTCGACTGTATTCTGTGACTCGTGAACTTAGGGTCTCAATTATCGTTCTACTCTCAATGTGTAGTGCTCTGCTCAAGCACACAATTTTCAAATGACCAACTATTCATTGCTAGCCAACCCTTTGTGTTTTACAGTGCCTTTTGAATTTAAATTCAACCGTTCCCCCCAATTTCAGGCCATTACTGCTTCCTTAGTGGCATATTTTCCCAAATCTTTCCCATAAATCGCATCTTAAATGCTTGTTTCCCACTCCATTTAACCTCAAATCGAGCATCCCATCATGAATAGTAACACCAACAGTCACTTTTCAGCCAATCCACATGGCATCGCAGCCCTTCATGCGCGGTCGCGAACCATGTGACAATCTGCTTCTGCGCGCATCCCCAATATCGCATAGTTTTTTGGTTAGAATAGTTTATAATGCCACACTTCCTTTCAAATGCCTAGAGTGCTAAGACTATCCTTCCTAAAGCTAGTCAGGTGGTCACACCACCCATGTGGGGCTTGATACTGTCCTCTACCATGGTTCACGGATAACCCCCACCTTCCATAGTTTTGGTCAGCCTCGCACCATTTACTACTTGCAATGCGCTACGCTGGCCACTACGTTTGGTGATATGTGATCCAAGCCAAGGTAGCAGGACAACTAGTTTGTGGTGATAGTTCTCTAACTTTTTAGTGTGATCGTATGCACCTTGCCTTACCACCCTTGTTTTTTCGACAAGAAATGCTTCCTTTAATTCTTCTTCCAGTTACTTGACCTCTGCAACCATTGAAGTGCTTTTCTCCCTCAACCATACCTAGTCTTTTTCAAGTTCGCGAAGTCTAAGGTTTCCTTGTCAGATTTCTTCCTCAAGTCTTATGTGTTTTGTTTCTCGTGGCTGTGTGATTCCTTCATCCCAGGCTTCATCGAATGTCGTATATGTGGGTCCTTCTATGTGCGAACTAGGATTCGCATGCTTGATAAGGATCACAACCCTTGCTTCATAGTTTAGTTTCAAAAGTTCTTGTACAGTCAGGATTTTACACATGGTCCTATAAGCCCATAGAACCATTGGTACTCGTAGGTCCTAGTCAATGCATCGCACATGGTGGACCATGTTCAGCACTTTGCACACCTTGTCAAAGGCTTCCTTGTGTATAATATTTGGTGTTCTTGGTCTTATCATACTTCATCAATTGATCCTCATATTTCTCACTCTTGCTTGTTGTTCATGTTTCCTATCATGAGGATGGTGTGCATCCATGTAGGTTGCTTACCATACGCCTGTACCCTTCTGGAGAGATGGGAACATAGGTTGCTTCACCCATTATACCCGACTTCCATCCATAGCTGAGGCTTTCCAAACTGTATAACTATCATTCTTCTGTAGTTGGACTAGTTATCAAAACTTCTTTGATGGGTACCCCAAAACCTTGTGGGCAAAGCGCGCAGTGCCCATTTCAAAGCATCAAAACGTTGTTGTTCTAGCACTTCTCTTTCAAATTTGGTTAGGAATTCATCCACTCCCATCAACCCGTCATACATAGGCAGATACCTTACCTCTTTTGTCATGTAGTGAAGTGACCATACCATCATGTTGCAATTGACCGTGGTTACCTCGTGCAACCGGTTCTGCCATCATTCCATTTCCTCATCTAAATTTGATGTGTAGGAGCTTTCGTACTCTCACGAAATCCTGTCATTGACTGTAGGACTTATCCAATCCTATTCCTGAGAAATTATCTTGTAGATACAGTCTAGATCATCATCGCGCACTGGCTCAGTGTATCACGATCCTTCCACAGAGTCTAAAGGTACCACTACACGTAGTGAATTTTTTTCAAAAATCATTTTGCACTTCTTTAGATTTATCACTTCATTCATATCGGTGGCCCAATCTATTCCCAGTAGCACAAGATAGGATTCTTGTCATCAAAAATCTCTATCACTTCAAAATATATAGGCATGCTCGCACCTTCGATGTCTCTCGTTATTCCCTTAAATCTTCCCATTGGTAGGATATTCTGCTGGTTCAGCATTTTCAATTGAATAGGGGAGCATTGCAGTGTAGGCCTACCCATACACTCCCATGTCTACTTTGGCAGTATGTTTGCGTCCGATCCTAAATCTAGAATCTATTGATCCATTTCATATTCCACGATTTGCACAGCCAATATCATCTCCCTTAATGTTTGCATTGTGTGCTTCCCAATCTTCCAGGCTACGTACGGTTCTCTTAACCTAGAGCACCTAATGATGAGTTCCTGTAGTCCCTTCACAACCTTGCTATAGTGCGATAGTTTCATGCATGTCTCCAAAAAGGTAGTAAGCATTGATGGGTCCATATCCAGTTCTAGTTTGTCCATACTACCTAAAGTGGACGCCTCTGTGAATCTCTTCTTAGCTTCCATGAATGTCTCCTTTACACACTCCAAATCGAACTATGGTTCCTTTGTAGGAGCCTTGTGAACCCAAGCACTTTCTTGAGGTTGCTTGTCGTTTCCATCTCCTGTCGTAATACCACTTTGGAGCTTGATGTTTACATTCATGTCCTCTTTGCATGGCTCACACCTCATCATTTGTAGATTATGAGTTAAGGAAGGTTGGAGTATTCCTCATTCGTGCAACCTCCCTATGAGTGTGGTGCAATCCTCCATCTCATGATCAAACTGGGTAAACATGATGTTCTAGTTGGATTCATACAATCATGAGAATAATCCCTTGGCCCTCTACAATTGTAACAAATCAGTTATCTGCAACCTCTTCCTGGTCCCTTTCCACCCCGACCTCTTTTGCGCCCCTGAAATCCAGTGCGCGCCATCCCTTTATTTTGATCGAGGGCTCGTGTTTTAGTCTGAACTTTGTAGGCAAGAGTCAGATCCATCATCAGTTCATAACTTCTACTGGTGCGTTCTTCGTGGCCTACTGACCTGCAAAAATTATAAAACAGTGGTTAGGATGTCTGCGTGTACTTTTGTAATAGGTGACAATTATTTGTAGTGTGCTTCTCTCCTATCTCACAAATTGTGCACCACAATGCACATGCCGCGCTTGGCCTGTCTTGCGCCTTTGATCTTAATGGCATTGCCCCTCCTCTTGGTAGGTAGTTTACGAAGACTAGATAATGGTCATTGTCATGCCCCTGGCCCTTGAATTTTATGCACCATACCTCTTCACGTCCATTAGGCCAATTTTTCCTATCTTGTTTCAAACTCTACATGACAAAATAGAAAATTTTCAAGTGCATGTGGATTTGTTGCACTCCCAAGCTATGATCTTGTATCAAGGTCTCATGCAGCTTCATTGCAATCTCCAAGGCTTCGGCCTGAGTAGATAGCTTCTGCTATGATAGCGCAATCCTTAGATGTGGCATTAGTGATGGTACAAACCATGTTTGTTGCTGCCCATCCATCAAGGTCTTGTTGTTTTCGTGAATCATACTCTTCAGTCTCTGATCCAGCTCCTAGGGGATCTCACCTGGAAGCATCACAATTTCCTTAAATCCGATGAGCGAATCTGTCTCTGATTTTGGTCTGCTAAATTCCCTGTTCAGCACAACTAGGATATCCATTATCCATGTGCTTCGACTGTAATTGGAATGCTTGATGTACAATTTTAGTGTGAGATCCTCCAAGGCACTAACGAGTGTTTCATTCTTGATATTATCATCCATGATTCCTTGCTCTTCCCACTCCACCTTTACTATGAACCAAAATTGGTCCAAACATTCATTTCCTATTCCTCTGAATAATGACAATTTTATTACACTTTCCATATTAAACTATGGTGATGGTGGATGTGTTGTGGACGAAGATGAGGGTGAAGGTGGTGAAACTGGTGGTGGTGTAGGTGGGGGTGGTAAAAGATGAATTTGATGCCTTATCGGATTGATTGCACTCCTTGGTAGAACCCTCATGAGCTCTTCCTCGGTTTCTTGTTGAGGTGAAATCAAGGGGTTGTTTTCTATCTCTGCACTACCTTCCTTTCTATACAGCCTACCACTTCGCGTAGCCCAAAAAGTCAATTTATTCGCATAACCCACCTTTCACACTGTAGCATTTTAATCGAAGTGTTCAAAGTTTTAATGTACTTAGCTCACGGACTGAGGTCTCACCTGAAGTGGTATGGGAGAGTGCTAGAACCAAGTTTCCACACCCTGGAGATGTTTGATGAGTTCCAATGGTCCGCGGTTCGACCCTACATGAATGTTGCTACAGGCACTTACCCATACCTCATAGCCTGCGATGTTGCCTCCACATAGCCCTACTCAGGGGTTGAATGTTGTTATTACTGATGTCCTTACAAGTATTTCATAGTTAGTTGATTAACTTAGCTTACTTACATGTGTAAAGTATACTTAGAAATATAAATAATTCATACAAGTGCATGCAGTAAATAAACAATATATTTGCAATTGATATAAAAAATGTAATAGCTCAAGAATAGATACACCTAATTTAAATAAAATTCTCTTTATTACTCTCTTCCCTCGGTTACAGACTCAACTCCACTCTTCGCATTCAGTTGCAGGGGTCCATGCACTCAGCTTCAGACAACTATGCCTGTCCGCACTTCGCTGCAGAGCCTTCTCCTACTCTACGGCCCAAGACACACTTTGCACTTACTCTATGCTTATACTTCTCTAACTCATACTTTTCTTTTCTTCTTCCCTTTTAGACTTAGAGCCTCACTCTATTTATACAATCACATTTTCCATAGACCATGGGTAGCCCAACATTATATTACAAACTAGGGCGACAACCCTATGAATCTTATATACTTCCGCACCCGCAATTCACGGGGCTTTACAACATTATTCGATGAAAACATGGGATTTAAGGCCCAAAACATGCCTTGGAGGGATTCCATTCCAAACATCTACATCACCTCCATTTTGTTAGGTTGAATTTCTAGTTCCTACCTTTTTTACCTCATCAGGATGAACACTTTCAAGTGTCTTTGTTAACCACTTTAGGGGACCTTTCTCAAATGGTGCATGTTGCTGAGTTGTTTGAGTTGGTATTGAATGAATTTTGAGTCTCCCAATTATGTTAATCACATCACTCAAAGTATCATCAGTGGTTGGAGTTTTATGGAAGGGATAGAGTGATTTAGAAGAAGAATCCACAAGTTGATCCAATATAGGAATCCCCACTTCAATATGTTGAATCCAATTATCAAATTCTTGAAATGATTTTGCATTTGCGAATCTATCCAAGCAATCAAGTTGCCACTAAAAAACATTATCAGCTTTGGATGATTCAAGAAAGGTTACATCTCTAGATACAACAAACTTTTTTTTGACTTCATCATACAAATGGTATGCTTTGCGGGTGTTTGAATACCCCAAGAAGATACACTTACAAATCCTTGCACCAAGTTTGTTTCTTTGTACCCTTTGTATCAAGGCATAATACGTGGAACCAAAGACCCTGAGATGCTTTATCGAAGGAATGTGCCCATACCACATTTCTTAAGGAGTCTTGTTTCTAATAACATTAGATGGACATCTATTCTTTACATATACAGCACATAGAACTCCATCAGCCCAAAACATCAATTTTTTATTCTTTAAAAACATCATGGAGTGCACCATATTTAAGATTGTCCTCTTCATTCCTCCATCTACTCTGTTCTATTGGGTATTATAAGGAATAGTTGTTTGATGTTTGATCCCATGTTGGCAGAGATATTTTTCAAATTCATTTGAAGTGTATTCTTTTCCATTATCTGTGTGAATTGAGCCAATATGAGACTATGCCTAATTTTTAATCCATGTATGAAAGTTCTTGAATGTTTGAAAAGCGTCAAAATTGTTCTTAAATAAATAAACCCAACACATTCTAGTGTAGTCATCAATAAATGTCATCATATATTTATTTCCATTTGTAGAAGAAATAGGCATTCGACCACATAAATATGAATGAATGAGTTCAAGTTTTCTATGTGCTATGGAATGTGAATCATGAAAAGGCTATTCGTTATGCCTTACTAGAATGCAAGCATCAAATTTATTAAGTTTCCTAGGAATTGTAGGAAAACCAGTAACACCATTTTTTTACAACAAGTGGAGGCTGTCATAGTTCAAGAATCCAAATATAGCATGCCATAATAGACTTGATGGAAATGTACCTTCTTCATAATGAGAATTGTATGAGAAATTTTGTTCACCACCAGAGGTACCTTGTAGCTTGAGAAGCCTTTCTTCTTCTATCCCCGTCATAAAAAGTGAATGATTCGATGAATTTCTCACCTCAACCTTGCCATCAAACATATGAATGGAGTGTCCTTGCTGGTGGATGTGGACCAAGGAAAAAATGTTTCTCCTCAGTTCTGGGAGATATAAAACATGACACAGAAGAAAGTCTAGAAAACTAAGCAATTTAAGCCTCAATGTGCCAAGACCTAATGGCTTGAGTTTTGATTTGTCTACAAAGTATATTGCTCCATCAACATTGTTAGTAAACTCTTCAAAAAAATCTCTTCTAAAGTTCATGTGGCAATTTTCTCTTGAATCAAGAAACTAGTCATTTTTCCAAGAAGCAAGTGAAGCATTAAATAAGTCTTCATTTATTCCAATGTTACAATCTTCCACAACACAATGAGTGGATTTGGGTGATTTAACTCTCTTTCTCATTAACGTTTCCTTTGGGTTGGTTTCTTTCCTACTCAATTATGTCCCAAGGAAACTTTCATGTGGATGCATCATGTGATCCATATCTTTTGCAATCTATGCAATGTAAATCTGACTTTTCTCCTTCAAAGTGTCTACCCCTCCTGCCTCTAAAATTTCTTGTTCCTCTTCCTCTTTGACCACCTCTTCCTTGGGAAGAATCTTGAGCAAGTTTCTTCTATCTATGTGCACGACACATAGTCTCTTTAGAAGACTAAGGAGTTGTATTCTTCCCAAAAGCTTTCTCTTTTCTAGCAAATTTTTTCACAAGGGTGTCAAAGTTAATTTCTTTGAGGTTTCCATTTTCTTGCAATGACCTAAGATAATTTGAGTATGTGGTATAAATTGGCTTGACAAAATCTATAAGAGGAATGTCCAGTTCAACATTAGTGACTTCGATATCAAGCATAATAGATTTTACTTCTGATGCAAGAGAAAGAGGATCATGATTTTGTAATTCAAGGCTGAACAATTTAAGCATGAGTTGAACAACCACAAGTGTAGAGTGCGAGTCATATAGTTCCTTCATTTTTTTTAAGGCTTTGAAAGAATTTGAAAATGGAGAAATATGGCGACTCACCTCTTCATTTATTGATGTTGTAATCAAGGCATAAGCCTTGCTCCTCTTATTTTCCCAAATGGTAAATTCCTTTTCTAAGGTAGGTTATTCTACTTTTTTGTCTCTGTCTCCAACACAAACTCATTTCCACAACTCATTAAAAATGAGAGTTTGTTTGATTTTCCATGACCATTTTGGATATTTATCTTTTCCAGTGAGAACCACTCCCACAATAGATATCAATGAATGAATTTTAAAAAATTGTGCACTATAAAAAACATATACTTCTGCTACCAATATATAAAACATTTTAACTTCTAGTGTTAAAGAAAATCTCCATTGTAATAGAAATATTCTGAAAAAGAAATGCAATTTTTTTTGCAATATGATAGAGGTATTATTGGGGGAGGGATGATATGGGGAAGGAGTGGTATGAGAGCGTGGAGGGTCAGTGCATTTATATGTAGGGTTGTTTTGGAGCACCTACAACGTACCACATAGTTAGATGGCCACTGTGTATTGATACCATTGTGTAGTCCATGAAGAATGTGGATTGGGTGATTGTGAAAATGAAACATTGTTGTGTGACAAATGTGACAGAGGTTACCACATCTATTTCCTTCACCCTATTGTTGCTAGAGATCCTACGGGAAACTAGTCTTTCGCAAATTGTAAGGTCAATCCCATCAAAGAATTCCCTCTTGTGCAGACACCAATGTTCGACTTCTTTCACATTGAAAGGTCTTCACAAGTTGCACACACATCCCTCCTTCAGTCGAGAAAAAGAAAAAATCATTCTACAAGTCTAATTGTTTCAAAGAAAAAGAGACATATATTTCCTTTCATACTGAGGAAGCGTCGAGCTAGAAGGCGACAACATATGGGTTCTCTAGTTAGAGTGTATTGTATTGAGAGAAACGTATCTCCAACAATGTGGAATTAGCAACAGAGAGGCCCGAAGGTCTCTCTTAAGGAGATCTGGCAATGGAAACTACATAAGCTAACACAAAGAAACGCTTGGCAACGGTGACAGTTCATCACTCCATCCTAACACATAGCAGAGATGGCCTTTAGTTCACTCAGCAACATGATGCTTAGGAGGGGAATACTAGAAAAATTATGCAACAGGACAATTATGCAGTGCTGATTAAAAAAAATAGCACAGGGACTGTATGGGAGAGAGCCCATAGAGTGCATAGAATATGGCAGAGAGAACAAAGAATGGAGGGACAAAATGTCGCAGAAAACTGAGACAAGGAGTTACAACATAAAAGCTAATTTTATGAGTTGGCTCTGATACCATGTCAGACTAGGTGGTAACCTCTCAAATGAGATTGTGTTTATTCATTTAGGTTGTTCATAGTTATATACATGAGGGAGTGACTATTGAATTTCATCTCTCGATGACTCTTCATTTTCTTTTATTAATTACTTACACTATTTGCAATTGTTCAACCAATCCCTATGATTAGGTGTCAACATTGTTTCTTAAAAATTATGATGTTACAATATTGCCATGAAATGTCCCTCACAACTAGATCCTATAAGTACTTGAAAAATAAAATATTAATATGTAGGATATTAAATTCACATGGGACAGATCACATTGCCATTTGAAAACAATATTAGATGCAGGGATAACAATATAATTTTATGAGAAAAGGTTGATAGATGTGTGGTCCCAATATGGAGATAATTCTAAAAAGTCAAACGTATTGTTTATAGATATAACAAAGCATAGTTATGAATTCATCGGATATCGATCAAACCACATGTTGATAAAAGCCTATACAGGAAAAGAGCAAGATACTTGACTTATGTAGGTTTTATTCTACTTTCATAAGGCACTTCATCATATCAAAGACAAGTGTGAGTACATTCAAAGTTTTAATACAAGATGTACTTCATTGTAATGGATGGAAATAATTTCCTTTATAAATTTGTCCACAAGTACATGCCAATTTTTCAATACAATTTTGGCATAGTTTTCTTTAATCAATTCGTATGATTTTGTATTTTTGAAATATATGGGAATTACCCATTATTATTTTTCGAGGAAAAATCATAAATTTCTATTGATAAAGATAAAAAGTTACAATGGGAATTGTTAATTATATTAATATATATTTTTATTATTATTTATAACTCTTTTTGCGATGACTTTGTTGTATTCATTTTTTCTCTAATCTGTCTGTATATGTGTGTTCTTAAATAAATTATTTTCCATTGAAATCATCTTACATGAAACATCGAGTCATGTTTTAATTTTTATTGACATCTATTTACTTATGTGCATCAATACTGATATATAAATGTGAAATATAAGTTTTGAAATAGAGCTCATTGAAAACAAAGGTGCAATTGTTTGTAAATAAATTATAATAATTGACTTGATAAATTTTATGTGCACTATTCACTATTCAAGGTAATGGGAAATGTGTCAAAGGTGAATGTTTTGAACTTTTTGTGGCACAAGATATGTGATTTTCAATCCATAATTTTCAAAAATTTATATACTGAAATCAACTAATGGTTGTAATTTCAATAATAGCATATTAATAATCAACAAGGAACAAAGCCACTTATTGACTTTTTACCTATAAAATTCATTCATATGAGTGCATTAAAGCGATATGTAATTTTTTGAGATAAAAAAATATTGTAAATAATTTTGCAGTTTCTTTAAAAAAACATAATTAATGACATTTATTGTTAATTTGACGATTCTCTCGAAGATAAATTATATCTTTGAACATTTTGAACTGTAAGACATCTGATTTCATTATTTAAAGATATTTTCTCGTAAATTTTTATTTTAAATAAACATAAATGATATCATATGAGCATGGAAAATTTTAGGAGTGAATGTTCGCCCTAGGCAAAATTAAGGGGTTTTAAATTTTTAGTGGGTGAATATTTTGTATCATAGTACATTTTTACAAATCGCCTCAAGTAGCCCACCTTATTTTAAGGGAGAGTGTAAAAAAGGTAAATTTAGCCCTTGAAATTAGGAGTTACAACCTTCCATTGGCCCTGATTTTCAAGAATAGGTTTTATTTAAGTGAATCCTATGGGCCAAATACCATATTTATAAAAGAGGTATGGTAAATTAATAAAAAATAAATAAATGAGAGGTATGGTAAATAAATAAAAACATATTTTTATATTACTCCACAAGTCACCTTATATACATGCAAGGTGTAAAGAAATAAAAATATAAATAAAGTGGAGCCTTAATGGTAAATAATGAAACCTCTTTTTATATTTAGTCCATAACCCTCCTTCTATTTATGAAAGCTCAAAAAAGAGGTTTTATTTAAATGAGCCCTATGGGCCAAATACCATATTTGTAAAAGAGGTATGGTAAATTAATAAATATATAAATAAATGAGAGGTATGGTTAAAAAATAAAACATTTTTTTATATTTACTCCATAAGTCACCTTATATTTAGGAACACTCAAAAAATGTGTTATATTCAGGTGAAACCTATGGGAAAAATACTATGGGACAAATAACATGGACTAGATTATTATTAATACCATGCAAAAAAAATTATTAACCCTAATATTAGTATTAATAAAAATAAAAATGGCACATGGTATTGACCCATGGTATTCACATGGAATGTAGCCCATGGAAATCACGGAATGTAGCCTATTTAAATGGGGGAATTAAACCAGCATAAATCCATCTTTACTCTAGATGTACTAACCCCCGAGAGGTATCAAATATCGTGATATGAAAACTAACCCCCGAGAGGTATCAAATATCGTGATATGAAAACTAGCATAGAGTGAAAAAATATTTGATCCCTCTCGGGGCTTGGTGGATCAAAAGTAAAAATGGATGCTGTAATTTAATGTATGTTAAACATTTTAACTTGGTTAACATAAGAAATAGAATAAAAATTATTAATTTTATTAATTTTTATAAATTATTAATAGTAATTTTTAAGCTCCAGGTTTATGATAACCCATGGTATTGACCAATGGTAATACCATGGTATTCATGTGAGCATAGACTATTTAAAGGGGAAATTCTATCATCTTAGATCCATCTTAATTCTAGGTCTACCAAGTGATAAGAGGGATAAATAGATGTCATCCCCCTAAGAGTGGTATATGTGGAGTTAAGATGGATATTAAATAGACTTAGGAAATTATATTGTAGAAACATCTTAAGGTGAATCGTTAAAGCTAGATTTAGTGACTTCAGAAAATTTAGTAAAAAATACCAATATCTCCATTAATATTGGTTTTTAACTTTTTTTTGTTTTAACAAAAAAAATTAAAAACAATGAAACCTTATCACTCTTTCAGCATCACCCTCAGAGAAGATTTCTCACCATTTTTCAAACATTCTCAATATGATATCTTCATGAAAAAGTTTAGGTACTAATGTGGGATTAGTTGTTTGAAAAATAAGTTGGTTTGTACAACCTTTCATCTTCTGTGTTATTCATAGTTTGTCCTAATGATCTGTAGGGGTTGGAGCCACTGCACCATATTTTCATAAAAGGTATAGATTGTTCACCAAAAAGGAAATTAATCTACATGTTACAATGCTGTTAAAAAATGCGAGACCTATAAGGGTAGTGAATTATGCTAATAAGAAATTCAGATTGGGAGAGACATAATTAAATTTCATTATTTAATTGAAGATTTCGAATTAAAATAATAATAAATCTACATTTGTATATTCATATATTGATTGGAAGTATTCTCACAATGGGCACTTCTTTCAATTACATCCCCTTCAAGCCTTTGGGGTACCTAATAATTTCTTATATAATATAGTTGGGGCTTGCTACTTGTTGGCGTGTTGGGGTAAACAAACTTGATGTGTTTTTTTTTATCTCACAGTTGGAGTCTATGGAATAAGAAAGAAATTTGATAACTTGAAGAAAGTGGTAGCTTGACAAAAGTTTTAGAGGAAAGATTATTCTCTCCTACCTTGACAAAACTTGTTGTCAATATCAACAGCTAGAAGAACTTTGTTGTGGAATATTATCAAAACTAATAGAAGGATATGAAAGAGTGTATTGTAAGAACCTTGACAAACACGACCACTGAAATTTGGAAAATGGTTTACAGGAAGAGAAAATTACATATTTTTTTTTCCATACATGTATGTTAGTATATTACAGTTTAATGAATATTTTTTCTTATTATCATATATGGTCTCATACTTTAACAAAACATTCGCCAAGACTTCACATTGTTTTATTATTCAATAAAAGATTTGCAAAGATCTTACAAGGTTTTATAATTCAATGAAAGATTCTCCATCACTGTACAATATAATATAACCTGGTGAGAAATTCACAAAAAAAATTATATATACATATTATATTATTGATAAAATCGCCTCCCATTTTTCCTATGTATCATGGGGATTAGCCCATTTATTATACATATAAATTTAGGGTGGTTCTTAAAATTTCCATGCATATGAGCCAAAATTATATTATTGACTTTCACTTAGTTATTTCCATTAATATGAGTGTATAAATGTGATATATAATAGACGTATACTACGATGGATTTCTTCCAAAAATAAATCTAATAATTTCTTGATAATAAGCGTTAAGTTGTCTATTTAGGCTAAGGAGTCATGAGTCATAGATGGACACTTCAAACTCATTAAATTGTAAGGCGCTCAACTTTTAATCCATAATTAATTTTATATATTCTTAAGTCAATTTTTTGTATATGTAATCATCTCATCTCATATAAATTAATAAAGGAAACCCATTTACTAACCTTTATTTTCTTATCACATAGTTTAATATGAGTATATTAATTTTATATTGTATTTTTTTGAAATAAAACTCTATGTAAAATAGAACTCTCTTCTTCATCAAACATGGATTAATTAATTAGAAATTTGTTAAGTGGACCATCTACATTAATTAAAGAGATGCGTCATAAATGGTTATATTTAGATTTTCTACATCACACGATATTTATTTTTCCATGCATTTAAGATTTTTTTCATTTTCAGTTATTAAATAATTTACTTGTAATTTAAACAATCTCATATAATCCAATACGACTTGAAGTTTAATACACATTGATAAAGTTTAGTACATGTGATGTATTTTTAAATGTACTCCTTAATGTAAGTAAGATATTATTTTTTATAAAACAAATTAAGAAGAATTGTAAATGGATGTCCAAAAGTGGTCTATATAAAGCCATTATACGACCTTTTCTTTTCTTTATCATGGGGTATTTATTAATATAGAGGTGTATAAAAATGTCACACTATTTCTTTTGAAATAAAACTCAATGTAAAATGAAATGATTTTCTTAACAAAACAATGAATAATTAATTGATAATTAATGTTAAGTATATTCTTCAAGTTAAGTCCAAATATGTGTCATAAATAAATGTTTTTAAACTTTTTGTAACACACGACATTTGATTTTACCAACTTTATTAACATTTTATAAAATTCAATTACTAAACAAATTGTTTATAATTGAAATAATCTAATAGATGCGAAGAAGACATGAAGCAGATAGTAAATTCAATTTAGTTATATGCATTGGTAGAGATTTACAAGTGTAATATATATTTGAAATAAAGCTCTTAATGTAAGTAAATATATATATTTTTATAGAAAAAAAAAAGTCAATTGATGATGACTTCTAAGTGGTTTATTCTATTTTCAATTGATAACTTTTTTGGAATCAATTACTTGTATAAACAATCAGGTCATATAAGAAAAGAAGTCGAGAAGCCATTGATTGATTTTCATTTACCTATCATGTGATTTAAAATGAGTATATAAATGTGACATTGTTATTTCTAAAAGAGAACTCTATGTGAAAAAAATGTTTTTTTAATCAAAACATGGATTAATTAATTCATAATGATCATTAAGTAGACTATTGAGGTTCATAGAAGAGATGGGTCATAATTTGATGTCTTTAAACCTTTTGCACTATATGACATGATTTTCCTATCAAGATTAACATTTTATAAATTTCAATTCTTAAGCAAACTATTTGTAAGTAAAATAATCTTAGAGAAACTAACAAGAATTGAAGCTATTTATTCAATTACATTTATTTATATGTATTGGTACAAGTTTATAGATGTAATATATTATTCAAATGTAGTTCTTAAGTTAAGTATGGATACATCTTTTATAAAACTAATTAGAATTAATTGATATGTTTTAAGTGGTTTATTTAGACCACATGGAAAATCACATGTCATAGACGAATGGATTTTAATACACATTCAATATTCAAAATCAATATATAAAAAATAATATATTAGTAGTTAAATTAATTATTTAATGATTAAGGAGCAAGGGAACTTACATAAATTTCAACTAAAATCCATTACTTTTGTTTCACATTTATTTCTTCCCCATTAAAAATTCTTAACATTTTTCCTTCTCATGAATGTAATGGTAAACGATTGGTTTTCGTACAATTGGTTCTCACTATTACGTTAGGACTATTATTGGATTTTGACAAAGTTGAAAAAGATAGATCAATGTATATACATCCATCAAGTGTACTAATTTTTGAAAACCCTTGCCTCCACTACTTACTTGGCTAGGTTTATTTGTTTTTAAAGGCCACTAATTTTTGTTTACTTCAATTTGTGATAGTGTCCATCATAATGGAATGATTGAATACCAATTTAATAACTCTCATTTATTGTACTTAGATTTGAGTGGAGATAGACCAACAGGACCCAAGTTTCTTGAAATACCTAGATCAATAATTCTTAGTTTTTATAGTTGATTCATGGATTCTATGAATATGAACTATCACCTCCTCATTAGTATTAGATCAAGGCATGAAGGGGTAGCAAATTTAGCACAAAAACATTTAACTAAATTTTTTGTAGACTAGTTTTAATGTAATACAAGGGAGAGGCCTCCTTGCTACTTACATTAATATTTTCACTTCACAATTATTCAATCAAAAATTCCCTTAGAAGTTGTGGGAGATGGGTCTAGAGTCATCAACCACAAAGTTTAAACATCGATGACTCAATTCTATTATCCATAATTATAATATATTTCTTGGATGTTAGACATACTAATACGATTTAGTTTAAATCAATTGCTTCTAAGAGTTTGCTTTCACACTCGTATTGTGCATTAATACTATTGTACGTAGCAACCCCATCTTTGACCAATTGATGGTCTCTAATTGTTTTGGTACTAATAATACTCTTTTTATATTAAATTAACTTAATATGGTGATTTTCAAAAGAATAAATGTTGTTGAAGGCTTTTTAATAGATTTTTTCCAAATTTAATGAAATATGTGTTGTCGGAGTTAAAGTCTAAAGTGTGAAGTCAAAACTCCTAGTTGAATAATGGAAAGTTAGTGTGTACAAGTCAATTGGCTATGATCAATCTTGAAAGAACAAACCTAAGAGTTGCATGGTGAGATGAAAATTCAAGGAAGAATTTGTTTAGGACAAGAAGTTATCAGTGACCGATCCAAGGAACAACTTGAAGATGTAGGTTGGTGCTCAACTAGGGAGGATTAGTGTCTCTTGTACGTTGGTGCCTACATTTGTTAAGGTAATTCTTGGCTACTGGAATAAAATATCTTTTAGGTTGGTTCTTATGAATGTTTTAAGTTGGTGCTTACTTTTGACAAGGAAGTTTACAAAAAATTTAAAAACAATATGTATGTGTTTCTAATGTAAATATTCTTGTTTCATAATCTATGTACATTAAATGTTTAAAAGACAAAAAAAAAGTTACAAATCATGAAATAATCACTATTTGTTATGAACCTAGCTCACAAAAAGATAGATCAATGCCTTAGAATTCAGCCTCTTCGAAGGGGCAACCTCCTTTACATTACACAAATGAATGATTCCTTGATGACTCAAATGACAAAACCTCCTTTATATATATAGGATTCTAAGGAGTCTCAATATAACCCAACCAACCTAACAATAATAATATAAAGGCACAAAAATAACAATAAAGGGATTCTACGGGGCATAGTAATAACAATATGGGAACAATAGGGGCACAATAATATAAATAAGGGATACAACTACAAAAGTAATGGGGTAATCACTAGTATTATAGGGACCTAACATGCCCCTCTCCTTCAAAGAAGTGTTTTCCTCAACGCTTGAGTAGTTCTGGATGCTTCTGTATAAAATTATCATCCTCCAATGTGGAATCTTCAGTGGATAAGTTCTTCCACTTGATGAGTTACTCCGAAATTGATCGATTTCGTAGCTATCGAGTTCTTCTTTCTGTGATTACTTCCGGTTCCAATATATTTTTTCCTTCCTTGTCAAGTTCTGGAAATATTGTTTGAACTGGGAGCTTCTCCCCATAACCTTCTTTAAACATGAAACATGGAGAAATGGGTGCACTCGAGAAACTGCAGGAAGCTTCAGTTTGTATACCATAGTACCAATCTTTGGCAACACTTTGTATGAACCATAATACTTTGGTGATAATTTTTTATCCTTCTTAGCTTTCTTGAGGGAAATTTTTTTATATGGTTGTAGTTGTAGGAATACCCAATCACCTACATCAATACTTCTTTCGTTATGATGTTGATCTGCCTATTGTTTCATTCTATTATGTGCCAACACAAGGTTATCCTTTAAGAGTTGGAGGACTTGTTGTTGATGCTTGATGTGATGTTCCACTGCTTGAACCTTAGAATTTTCTCTTAAATATAATGTGATGGATGGTGGCTGATATCCATAAAGTTCCATAAATGGGGTAGTTTTTGTTGTGTATGGAAGGAAGTGTTATACCACCATTCAACCAGAGGCAACCATTTGACCCATTGTGTCTGTTTATCAGATACAAAGCAACGAAGATATCCTTCCAAACATTTGTTTAATATCTCAATTTTACCATCAGATTGAGGATGATAAGATGAGCTATGAGCTAGCTGAGTACTGAGACAAGAAAATAATTTTGTGCAAAAAATTCCAGTGAAAATGGGATCTGTGTCACTTACAATAATATTAGGGTTTCCATGTAGCTTTTGAATTTTTTCCATAAATGTAGTAGAAACTGTACTAGATTTAAATAGATGTGATAATGCACAAAAGTGTGCATACTTGGTAAGTCTATCAACTACCACCATGATGACACCCTTTCCCTCAAACTTGGGTAAACTTGTGATAAAATCCACTAAAACCTCCTAATGTTAGCTTGGAATGGATAAAAGTTGTAATAGACCCGAGGTCTTAATTGTTTCAACTTTATTTTGTTGGCAAGCTAAACATTCCGCCACAAATTTTTGAATATTTGATTTAAGGCCATTCCAAAAAAATTCCTTCTTAACCCTGTGGTAATTTTTTTAAAATCTCGAGTTCCCTCCTAAGGGAGAAGTGTGCAATTCCATAAGAATCTTTTGCTTTAGTTGGGAATTCTTACAGAGGTATAAGCGATCTTTGTACCATAATGAATCATTTTTCCGGTTAAATGTATCAGATGTACTGGAATCCTTTTGTAACTTTTGAATAAGTTCCCACACTTCTTCATCATTCTTCCATTCCTCCCTTGTTTTGTTTATCCAATCTGGTTGTATAATAGAAATGGCACACAACAATGCTTCTACATCCTCATCCTTTCTTGGGAGTGCATCTGCCATGACATTTTTCTTCCATTTTTTGTAGATGATCTCAAAGTCTTAAGCAGACAACTATGTGACCCAATTTTTTTGGTCTTCAGAGGATAATCTTTGTTCTAAAAATTATTTAAGGCTATCTTGATCCATTTTTACCTTGAAGTGTTTTCCCATTAGGTAGGGTCGCCATTTCTTAAGTGCATGTAGTATTGCCAACATTTCCTTCTCATAAATAGCTCTGTGTAAAAACTTTGACTTCATTAGATGACTTTCAAAAGTAATGGGTCTTTCATCTTGCAGTAAAACAACACCAATTCCATTTCCTGAAGCATCACATTCCACAATAAAAGCTTTTGTGAAATCTAGTGTAGCTAAGACTGGTGCTTGGCACATTGCCTCTTTAAGATGTTCGAAGGCCTTTGTTGCTTCCGGAGTCCATGAAAATGCATCTTTCTTCAATAATGTTGTTAAAGGTGCTGCTACTCTCCAATTTTTCTTAACAAACTTGCAATAATACCTTGTCAACCTGAGAAATCCTTGCAGATGCTTTATGGATGTGGGGATTTTCCATTCATTAATGGCTTTAATTTTTATAGGGTCTACCTTAACTCCTTCATGAGATACAATATGACCCATATATTTTAGCTCTTGTACTCCAAAGAAACATTTGGATCTTTTTGCACATAATTGTTTCTCCTCCAATACTTGTAGCACCTTGTCAACATGTTCAACATGATCCTTCCAAGACTTGTTGTAGATTAGTAAATCATAAAAAAATACTCACACAAATTTTCTAAGGAAGGGTTTGAAAATGGAATTCATCAAACCTTGAAATGTAGAAGGTGCATTGGTAAGGCCAAAAGGCATGACCAAAAATTCATAACGACCCTCATGATTTCTAAATATTGTTTTTGGAATGTCTTTAGTTCTCATTCTGATTTGATGATATCCTGAATGAAGATCGAACATAGTGAAGTAAATTGATTCTTGCAATTCATCTAGTAATTCATCAATTACAGGAATGGGAAACTTATCTTTAATAGTGAGCTTGTTGAGCTCCCTATAATCCAGACACATGCGCCATGATCCATCCGTCTTGTGCACCAATACTACTGGAGCAGAGAAAGAACTTTGACTAGGTTGAATTATACCAGCCTCTAGCATTTCTGCAACCATACATTCAACTTCACTCTTTTGGGAATAGGGATATCTGTACGGCCTGATGTTTGGAGGAAAACTTCCTGGAATTAGATGAATAGCATGATCATGATCACAAATAGTTGGGAGACCTTTGGGAGTCTCAAATACCTTGGAATGATTCTCCAAGACTTTTTGGAGATCTAAAGAAATAGATGATTTCAATGTGGAAACATCTAGTGAACATAATTGTGCAATTACACCTCTTTGTTCCTTTTTTAGAAGCTTTATCATACTCTTAGAGTTGATTATATTTCTTGGTTTCCCTGCAATACCCCTTAATACAACTTCCTTTCGTTCCGCAGAACATTTCATGAAATTTTTTTGGAAATTAAAAGCTATTGTATCCAAGGATTGTAGCCATTGGAATCCTAGTACAACATCAGCACCCCCATTGGAATGGAAAGCATTGGGCCAGTCAATACGTATTCTCCCATGGATAGCTTGATATTATGTGACTTTCCAAAGAAATTTATTGTTCCTCCATTTGCAGCCATCACTTAACACTCTCATCCTAGCTATAGGAAGCAATTCAATTCTTTTGCTACCTTACAATGAATAAAATTTTGGCTAATTCCTAAATCAATCAACACTATTACCTTTTTCTTCCTAATTTGTTCTTCTATCTTGATGGTTTGAGGAGTGGTAATTCCATCCAATGCATTACAAGATATGGTCAGATTCATTTCTTCTTTATATAGGCTTTGTTCCTGGAGTATATCCTCTCTTTTGACCTTTCTTGATCCTTCTCTTCTTCCTCTTCACAATCTATACAGAATAATTTGTTCTCGGCACACTTATGACCTTTAGTGTATTTGCTATCCCAACTGAAACAAATCCATTTTAATCTCTTTTCTTCCAATTCTGGTGGTGTCAACCTTATAGGTTATGGAAGACTAGGGGCAACAACACTTCCATCTTTATAGTTGTGAGTCATATGCTTCCTGGTTGCCATAGTTTTGCTTTCCATTTTTCTTACTGGCCTGAATGCCTTCTCTAATGAATTAGGTTCCCAAAGGCGAACATCATGTTAGATATTATCCCTTAAATTCCCTATGAACACATCAATCCTATGCTCCTTTGGAATATTTTTTACCCTTATGTTCAATTTTTGAAACTCCTCAATGTGCTTCATTATTGAACCCTTTTGTTTGAGACTTATCAATTGGCTAAAAAAGTGTTGCTTTTTGTATCCTCATAATGTGATGTCAATTCTTCCATAAAAATTACCCAAGCAATAATTTGTTTACAAGAGAAAAGCCATTGATACCATACAAACTTATTTGGTTCCAACTATAAAGTTGCAATACGTACCTTTTGTGTGTTTTGCACATTATTGGGATCGAAAAATTGTTCCATCTATAATATCCATGTTGCGGGTTCCTTGCAATCGAACTTCTTCATATTTATTTTTGGAATATAGTGGGTCTTCAATCCAACATTAGAGTCTATGAAATCATGATTAGTATTTGCTTTGTTTGCATTGGGAGTTTTCTTTACTACCCCTTCACCATTAGTAAGTATTTCTTGTAGAAAATTTGTCAATTTGTCTTCAAATCTGCCATGTGTGTATTCAAATTTGTGTTAAAATCTATTTTCAAAATGTCCATCTTAGCTTCCATGCCATTAATCGTAGCTTCCACACCATTTATCTTAGCTTCTATTAGCTTTTCTGATAGTGACATTTGTTGCAAATGGTCTTGTAATTTTCATATATCATGTAACATTTTTTCCTCTTCTTCATGAGTTATGCTAGAGGTTTCAAGTTGCTTATTAGGTGTTTGCATTTTCTTTCCTCCAGGCATAAGTTACTGATAATAATTCTCTATTATGACCTTTGAATTCCTTCAAAATAATTTTTCAAACCAAGCTTAAGCAAGAATTTAAAAAAATCTACACACATTTTTTCACTTTGTAGGAGCTCAATATTGCCTCTAATGTATCTCTGTAATTTCAGATCATCCAGTTTTGAAATTATGACCTATAGTATCTCTATGTGTCCTCTTTCCAATGCCATTAGTCTACTCAAAATTGAATTCTCCAATGAAGTGTTATGCCAAACCTGCCACAGTGACCTGATTATAGACTAGTTCATTAGAGCGAACTATTACGACATGCCACGTCTCCCTATTTTGACCTTTGGCTCTAAAAATTATATACAAGAAACTACAGTCCATCCTCTTTTTGTACCTTCTTACCAAATTTGAATTTTATGCTCAGAGAGAAAGTTATGATGAGTTTCACCAAGTCACCTATTTGGAATGTAATTCAGGAGTCTGCAAAAAGACCAACTTCCTGAGATCATATCTCCACAAATATAGTGTGAAAATCTCTGAAATTCATACCCGAGGTTTAGTTTGATTTGGTCTCAAATGGTTTTTTTTTTTAACTTTTGAAACGTTGCAGAAGAAAATCTATAGCGAAAATTCCACGATGAGCTATTTGGAGTAGCGAAACCCTAGAATCCGAAAGCTCTGATTCCAAATGTTACGAAACCAGCACACAAGAAGATAGAAAAGATAGATCAATGTCTTATAATTCAGCCTCTTCGAGGGGGCAACCTCCTTTACATTACACAAATGAATGATTCCTTGATGATTCAAATGATAAAACCTCCTTTCTATATATAGGAGTCTAAGGAGTCGTAATAAAACCCAACCAACCTAACAATAATAATATAAAGGGACAAAAAAAATACTAAAGGGATTCTATGCGGCAGAGTAATAAGAATATGGGGACAATAGTGGCACGACAATATTAATAAGGGATACAACTACAATAGTAATGGGGTAATCACTAGTATTATAAGGGCCTAACATTGTTATTGTGCCCCGTAGAAGCCCACTATTGTTATTGTTGTTCCCTTAAAATATTATTGGTATGTAGGCTCTGATTGTATTGGGACCCCTTAGACTCCAATAAATATAAAGGAGGTCCTTTCATTTTTATCATCCAATAATTATTCATTTGTGTAATATAAAGGAGGCTTGCTACTAGAAGAGGCTGATTTTGAAGTCGTTGATCTATCTTTCCTTCTATTTTGTGAGGTGGTTGCATAACATTTGGTATCAAAGCATTGGATTATACTCCCTGATTATATCTAAAAAGGTGACCTGTGGAAAATCATCATTACTTTATCTCTAAGCATCAGATTGAAATTTTGTAGAATATAAAGAGAATGGATGGTAGCTTTTTATTTATCGTTTCCATGTCCGTAGGTCGAAACACTGACATGTGACACCTCATACAAGTTTGCTCTACTGAAATAGTCTATAATCAACCCATCGTGGGATATTTGGAATAACTACTTCTTGGAGAATCCAATATTGATCACACTTGTGGGGTTGGAAAGAGGACGTAGAGGGCTACAACATGATGAAATTTCAAACCTTGGAGATCAATAATTATAGAGAAACAATAGATTCTATATCAATCTTCTACAAAGCGAAAAAAGTTGTGTAGTCTTTTTAAAATTTTGCATAAGTTTGGTTTGAAAAAATAGTTTGAAGTAATTCAAAGTGCATAGTGAAGCATAATTATCACTAATGGATGCCTTGAAGAAATAAAATGAAACTCCTAGTAAGAAACATGAAATCTCTACCATGACTAATGAAGAATAGGAAGAAATGCAACATGATATATCAAAATTATAAGAACAAGTTCAACAAATTTTGACTCTCACAAAAAGTAACAAAAGCTAAGATGGATGGTTTAGAGAAAGGCATGGAAGATAAGATGAATGGCATGGAAGATAATATTGATGGCATGGAATATAAGATGGATGGTTTAGAAGTAAACATTGAATATTTGAATAAAGACTTGGAAGGTTTGAAAGGACGTTTGGCAAAGTTGCTTCAAGAAATGATTCCAAATTGCGAAAAGGTAGTAGAGGAAACTCATGATGAGATCAAAAGAAACGTTAATCATGATTCCATAGAATATAGTGTTGGATTGAAGACCTACCATGTTCCAAATATCAGTATGAGGAAGTTTGATTGTAAGGATCATGTAACATGGATACTACAGATAGAGAAATATTTCGATCTCTATAATTTGAAACACACAAAAGGTATGCATTACAACTTTATATTTAGAACCCAACCAATTTGTACGGTATTGATGGATTTTATCTCATAAAAAAGTTCTTACTTGGTAAACTTTTATGGAGGAAATGATATCACATTGTGAGGATACAAAAAGCAACAACTTGTTTAGCCAATTGATCAATCTAAAACAAAAGGGTTCAATGGTGGAGCACATTGATGAATTCCAAAAATTGAATATAAGGGTAAAATATATTATAGAGGAGCATATAATTGATGTGTTCATAGGGACTTTAAAAGATAGCATCCAACATGCAGTTCACCTTTGGGAACCTGATTCATTGGAGAAGGAATTAAAATTGGTAAGAAAAATTGAAAGAAACATTATGGCAACAAGGAAGCCTAGCACTCACAAATACAAAGATGGAAGGGTTTCTTCCCCTACCCTTCCACAAATTACAAGGTTGACACCACAACAATTGGAATAAAAAGGAAAAGGGGGCTTTAATTATAGTTGTGATAGAAAATACACTAAAGATCATAAGTCTGTTGAGAAGAAATTATTTTACATAGATTTTGTAGAGGTGGAAAAGGAACAAGCAGCATCAAAAGAACTGGATATACACCAGGAAGCAGTCCTAGATAAAGAAGAAATCAATCTGACCATATCTTGTAATGCATTGGCAAGAATTACCACTCCTCAAACTCTCAAGAAAGAAGGAAATATAAAGAAGAATAAGGTCATACTGTTGATTGATTCGGGTAGTGTCCATAATTTTATTCATTGTAAGATAGCGAAGGAATTCAATTGCTTCCTATATCTAGCACTAGAGTTTCAAGTGATGGTTACAAATGGAGGGACCATAAATTTCTCTAGAAAGTGCCATAATATTGACTTATCCATGGGAGAATATGTAACGAATAGTTCAATTCTTTCAATTCAAATGGGTGGTTTTGATGTTGTACTAGGAGTTCGATGGTTACAATCTTTGGGTATGCTTGATTTTAATTTTCAAAAAAAAATTCTTGAACTTTTTTTGGAAAATAAAGGAACTTGAATTAAGGGGTATCACATGGAAATCCAAAACTATAATCAACACTAATAGCATGAAAAATCCTCTAAAGAAAAAACAATGGGGTGTAATTTCACAATTATGTTCACTAGAGATTCCCACATCGAAATCATCTATTTCTTGAAATCTCCAAAAAAAATTGGGCAATAATTCCAAGGTGTTTGAGACTCCAAAACATCGGGCCTTACAGATATCCATATTCCCGAAAGAGTGAAATTGGACGTATGGTTGCACAAATGCTAGATGTTGGTATAATTCAACCTAGTCAAAGTCCTTTCTCTACTCCAGTGGAATTTGTACACAAGAAGGATGGATCATGGTGCACGTGTTCAGATTATAGGGAGCTCAAAAAAAATTACTATTAAAGATAAATTTCCCATTCTTGTCATTGATGAATTATTGGATGAATTACATGGAGAAATTTACTTCACCAAGTTGGATCTTTATTTAGAATATCATCAAATCAGAATGAAGACTGAAGACATTCCAAAAACAACATTTAGAACTCATGAGGGTCTTTAAGAATCTTTGGTCATCCCTTTTGGCCTTACCAATGAACCTTCTACATTTCAAGGTTTGATGAACTCCATTTACAAGCCCTTCATTAGAAAATTTGTGTTAGTAATTTTTTATGATATACTAATGTATAGAAAGTCTTGGAAGGATCATGTTCAACACGTTGACAAGATGCTCAAACTATTGGAGGAGAAACAATTATATGCAAAAAACTACAAATGTTTCTTTGGAGTACAAGAGGTGGAATATTTAGGTCATATTTTATCTCATGAAGATGTTAAGGTAGACCCTAGATAGAGTAAAGCCATTAAGGAATGGAAAATTACCACACCCATAAAGCATCTGTGAGGATTTCTTAGGTTGACATGGTATTATCACAAGTTTGTTAATAATTATGGGAGAATAGTAGCACCTCTAACAACATTAATAAAGAAAGATGCAATCTCTTGGACTCTAGAAGTAGCGAAGGTCTTTGAACATCTTAAAGAGGCAATGTGCCAAGCACTGGTCTTATCTGCACCAAACTTCACAAAAACCTTTATCGTGGAATGTGATGCCTTAGGAAATGGAATTGGTGTTGTTTTAATGCAAGAAAAAGGCCCATTTCTCACGAAAGTCATCCAATCAAAGAAAAGTATTTACATAAAGATATTTCTGAGAAGGAAATGTTGGCAATACTACACACACTTAAGAAATGTCCACCTCGCCTAATGGGAAGACACTTCAAGGTAAAAATGGATCATTATAGTCTTAAGTACCTTTTAGAAGAAATATTATCTTCAGAAGAACAACAAAAATCGTTCACAAATATGTTGGGTATTGACTTCGAAATCATCTAAAAAAATGGAATAAAAATGATGTTGCAGATGCACTCTCAACAAAGGATGAGCATGTGGAAGCATTGTTTTGTGCCATTTATATTATCCAACCAAATCGGATAAATGAGGTAAGGGATGAATGCAAGAATTAAGAAGAAGTGTGGGCACTCATTCAAAAGTTGTAGCAAGATCCAAACACATATGATACATTTAGCGGGAAAAATGATTCATTATGGTACATAGATCAATTATACCTATGTGACAATTCTCAATTCAAACAAATGATTCTTCTGAAATTGCACATCTCTCCCTTAGGAGGGAACTCAGGATTTTTAAAATCTCACCACACGGTTAAGAAATAATTTGTTTGGGATGGCCATAAATTTGATATTCAAAAATTTGTGGTATAACGTTTGTTTTGCCAACAAAATAAAATTGAGACAATTAAGACCTTAGGTCTATTACAACCTTCATCCATTCCATGTCAACACCGGGAGGAGGTTTCAATGGATTTTATCATAGGTTTAACGAAGTCCAAAAGAAAGAGTGTTATCATGGGGGTAGTTGTTAGAATTACCAAGTATGCACAAATTTGTGCATTATATCATCCATTTAAGGCTAGCATAGTTGCTACTACATTTATGGAACAATTAAAAAGCTACATGGAAACCCAAAGATTATTGTAAGCGATAAAGATCACATTTTCACTAGAAATTTTTGGACAAAATTATTTTCTTCTCTAGGTACTCAGTTAGCTCATAGTTCATCTTATCATCCTCAATCTGATGGGAAAACTAAGATAGTTAACAAATATTTGGAAGGATATATTTGTTTCTTTTTATATGATAAACAAACAAAACAAGTCAAGTGGTTGCCTTTGGATGAATGGTGGTATAACAATTCCATCCATATTGCAGCAAAAATGACCCCATTTGTGTCACTTTATGGATACCATCCATCATCCATCACATCACCTTTAAACGAAAACTCTAAGGTTCAAGCAATGGAAGATCACATCGAGCATCAACAAAAAGTTATCAAACTCTTAAAGGATAACCTCACTTTGGCATATAATAGAATGAAACAACACGCAGATCAACATCCCAATGAAAGAAGTTTTGATGTAGGTGACTAGGTATTTCTACAACTACAAATATACAAACAAACATCCCTCAGGAAAGCTAAGAAGGATAATAAATTATCACCAAAGTATTATGGTCCGTACAAGGTGTTACAAAAGATTAGTTGTATGGCATACAAATTGGAGCTTCCTGCATCTTCCTGACTGCACCCAGTTTTCCATGTTTCATTCTTAAAGAAGGTTATAAGTGAGAAGATCCCAGTTGAAACAATATTGCCAGAACTTGGTGAGGAAGGAAAAATCATATTGGAACCTGAAGTAGTCACAAAAACAGGAAATCGATAGCTACGAAATCAATCAATTTCAGAGTATCTCATCAAGTGGAAGATCCTACTTGTTGAAGATTCCACATGGGAGGATGAGAACTCTATACAGAACAAGCTAGAACTACTCAAGTGTTGAGGACAACACTTTTTGAAGGAGAGGGGAATGTTAGGTCCCTATACTACTAGTGTAAACCGTTATTGTTATTAGTCCAACCCCCTTATTCTATTATTGTTCCCATATTTCCCCTTGTTGTTATTGTTGTGGCACATAGAAGCCCACTATTGTTATTGTTGTTCCTAGGAAATATTATTGTTATGTAGGCTCTGATTGTATTACGACCCCTTAAAATCCTATATATAGAAAGGAGATCTTATCATTTGTATCATCAAAGAATTATTCATTTGTGTAATGTAAAGGATGTTTCTGTCTTGATGATGTTGATTTTGAAGTTGTTCATCTATCTTTTATTCTATTTTGTAATGTAGTTGCATAACATAAATTAACAAAGAAAAGTATGTGACCTTTAATAATAATTCACCTACTATTACTTTTCTTTTCTAAGTAGAGACTAATTCTATTAATAAAAGTAAAAATACTGTTACAATGTGGTCGAGACCTCAGAAGAGGTCCAAGACTCTCCAACAAGACATACAAACTGTTCCAGGGTTGTGATTAACCAAATACCAAAGCCCAGGGCTATATAGAGTGAACTGGCCAGAGTGATATACCTTAGAAAATGAAAGACGATAAGCTATGAACATACTATCTAAACTGCCCAAATATCCATAAGCAAAATTGTAGAGCCAAAAACTTGAAACTACTACAGAACTACATGCCTGATACAGAAAGACATTGACAAAAGCCATATAGGCATAGCAAAATGGACTGAAGAGCAGAGAGAGGCGCAGGGAGGTAGACATGGCCCAGGAGTCTTCAAGCATCAGTATCATGTTCTGGAACTTCCTCCTCCACGGGGCATGGATAGCCCGTCCACGTGTCATCAACATTATCCTTAATAGCTAAACCACTGCCATCTGTAGGAGCTGTCAACTGCCGAATGCTATCATAACCACTCGTCGGGTGAACATAGGCTGGGACATCCTGTTGATTGTCGTCTGGAAGCTTGGAGACATCAGTGTCATTTCCTCCAGCTTGCAAATCTCCACAATTGAACCCAAAACCAACATCTTCCCCCTACTATGTGCTTTCTCCTTGAGACTATGTTGTTGAGGTATTCACCACAATAGTGGGCCGAGCTTCTTCCTCGGAAACAATTACCGTAATGCTAGTCGAGAGAACAGATTGATTGAGGCGACTATGAAACGTGAAATGGGTGGTTTGAAAAGAGTTGTGTGGGAGAGGCCTGCAAATGTCTGAGGTAGTGGAAGCCGAAGCTAGAGGAATAATAGGCGGAGGAGCAAGCTGAGAGCACCCACGACCTCCATGACTGCCACCTCGGTGACAGCTACCTCGACGATGCACCATTGTCAAAGTAACAGGGCAGCTTGGAGGGGATGAAGAGCAGGGGGAACAAAGCAGATGTCGATGTGAGGGAGCATGTAACGCTTTATGAGCCAAACATTCAACGCCACCTTCGAAGCATTGCAAGGATGCAAAACCTGAGGCAGTCGAATGTAGGGAGGCCAGACATAAATATTAACAGAGAGAGCCGAGGCAGCCATTAAAGGAATACCAGGTGAAATGTCTCGAACCCACTTTGCATTCAATTCCGCATGGTAATTGATCTACTCGGACTTAATATGATCCATTTCCGTCTGCGGGAGAGCTTGGGTAGGTGTGTTGTCCTACCATCTACTGTACTAGATGCTGTCATAGCCGAGAGCTTCCATAAATATTGTTAATGCACCTGCATCTGGGTGTGTATCTCCTACCTAGTGCTTTTAATTCCTCACAATATTATTGTAATTCATAATTTGGGAATCCGAGGCAATGCTAGAGAATGATCATATATGAAGTTCCAATATGCATTCCACTGCAAGATTTGGAAGAAAATCTGCTACTTTGTTTCCTTCTCGCTGGGTATGCTTGATATAAATGGCCCTGTGTTGAGAAAGCCAGATATCAATGAACTCTATCCTTTTTACCATTCGTCAGCTGTTACTTACCTTATGTGAGGGAGTTCCTTGCATGATTTTTGAAACCATATTTATAATAATCTGAGAATCCCTTTCTATGACTAGTGGAAAGAATCCTTTGTCTTGAGCTATAATAAGACCCTGCCATAAGCCTTCCAATTTCACTAAGTTGTTAGTATCCCATCCTTTTGATCCAAAAAAGGACAAAAGGGGTGCTCCTTGATGGCCTCTGAAGATTCCTCCAAAGGTTGAGTTACCTGGATTGCCTTTTGAGGCTCCATCGAAATTTAGCTTTATCATATTAATTGGAGGAGGTATCCACTTTGTCGGCAGACGACCTAGTGAAGGTAAATTTCCTTTGTAGATAAGCTATTGATTCAATTGAATTTTCCAATTTGCCCAGATGGATTATTCTTGCGGTAGAGAAGGAAGATCTTCATGGGACGAAGAAAGCATGGAGAGGGATTCTTTGATATTTTGGCAGAGGATGGTCCAGAGAATTTCCATGGGCATGGATTTATCTTAAATACCCTGTGATTCCTTTCGTTCCAAACGTTCCACATCAGGAATCCAGGAATAAGCTTCCACAGGGTGTTTAAAAGTTTGCTTTGATAAGGTTTTTTGTTCCAATTGCGAACTATAGTTATGACATCTCCATGCACTCTGCCCTCTTTTTGGCAGCGAAAGCTAACGTTTTCTCATAGCTTGCGCACTATACAACAAGATTGCATAAGATGTTTAACTGATTCCTCTTCTTGCTTGCAGTTGGTGCATCTAGAAGGTCCATGATAATTCCTTTTTCTGACATTATCCCATGTTGAGCCTGTTCTATGCCATGCCTTAGGATTTGATCCACCTCGATCCATCATTTGTGATCCTATATGGAGGAGGGCTTCCAAAAGTTACTAACCTTGTATAATTCATGCACATCCTGCTCCAGAAGCTGGAGGTGAGAAAGAAGGTTCTTGAGCTTTGGTAGCTGCTGCCATGAGTCCTCCCAGAATCTAGCTGTGTTGCCATTCTTGATTTCACAAAAGCTATGTTGTTGAATTAGGTTCCTGTGCTGTTTGGCTGAGTTCCATATCATTGATCATGTGCTATCTTCTGACATATGTATTCGTTCTTCAATTGGTCTGTTGCTTGCATATTTCGTAGTCCATAATGAGGCCCAGGGAGTAAAGGGCACAGAGAGCCATCTCCACCAAATTTTTGCTCCCATGGCTTCATTACTGTGAGACAGATCCTTCAAACCAATTCCACCAGTGCATTTCGAAAGGAAAACTTTATCCCATTTGACAAGAGCCCATTTACGGGTGGGTCCAGAACTTCCCCATAAGAAGAAACGTTGAAGTTTCTTGATTTCCTTGAGAACCCACTTGGGAGTGGCCAGAATAGAGAAGAGGTATAGTGGCAAGGAGTGAAGAACAGCCTTTATGAAGACTGATCTGTTGGCCATGTTAAGAGACCTATGAGTCCAAATGAAGAGTCGAGCCTCTAACTTTTCTAAGAGGATTTTCCAGGAGGAGTGCTTGAGAGTTGAGGCTGATAGAGATGCCCAGGAATATAATTCACCTACTATTATAAAAGGAAAGGGATCTGTGGTATTAAAACAAAAGGTCAAAGTTGAAAATGTATTAATTTTTGATGGGATAAGACATAACCTGTTAAATGTTAGTCAAATGTGCGATCAAGGGCATGAAGTTATTTTCAGGTCAAAGAATTGTGTCGTAACAATTTTTTATACATGTAAGACTATAATCAAGGGAATCATAACTTGAGGAAATGCATATACCATAGAAGGTGGCAAAGAACACTAATTTATTAGCAAATATGAACCAATTTGGCTCTGGTCCATATCAACTTCTCTCAACTATACAAATAAGGAAAGAAGGGAGTAGTTCATTACATTCCAGACATATTTTCACCTGAAAATAATATTTGAAAATCATGCCAGTTTGGTAAGAAATCTAGATTTTAACTTAAATCTAAAGGATTCACTTTACGTAAACCCCTTGAATTTGTTGATATTGATTTATGTGGACCTATGAGAAAGAAGTATTCTGATGGTGACCAATACTTCATGTTATTAATTAATGAATTTAGAAGAATGTGTTGGGTTGGTTTACAAAAGTATAAAGATGACCCATTTGAAAAAATTTAAATATTCAAGGCTATGATGGAAAATGAATTGGAATTAAAAATCAAATGTCTTAGATCTAATAGAGGAGGAGAGATGATATCAGATGAATTTTTCATTTTTTGTGAGAAACATGGTATCAAAACACAATTTTCCATAACTAAAACTCCCGAACAAATGGGGTAGTAGAAATAATGATCAAAATAATTCAACAAATGGCATGTTCCATACTTAATGTGACAAGAACACTTCACACCGTGTGAGGAGAAGAAATACATAAAATTGTTGATATACTTAAGAAGGCCCATGTTCGAGTAAACTGTGATAAAACTCCATATGAACTCTAGTATGGAAAACGTACAACTTTCAAACACTTGAGAATTTTTGGAAGCAAATATTTTATAAGGAAAAATTGCAACAAGCTTGCAAAGTTTCAATGTATAGGAGACGGAGGAATACTTCTTAGAAACTATTTTATAAGAAAAGGATATAAATGTTATAATAAGAGGATCGAAAAAATTGTTTAAAGTATAAATCTTGTGATTGATGAGTCATCCACATGCATCAAAAAGAGAAGTACAATTACAGGATGAAAAACTCTGTACTAATATCCAAGAAGTTGTACGGGAAGAAAAAGTGAAGATTCAGAAGAAGGAAATGAAAATTGAGGCATGTTAGAAAAGACTCCAGCAAGGTACATTCATAAAAATCCTCGTGAATCTTAAATTCTAGGTGACAAAGAAGTATAAAAACAATGTAGAAGAACATTTTTTGGATCATCTAGTCACCTAGCCTTATTATCCACAATTGAACCTAAAAATGTGAATTAAGAAAGCAAAGATAAATGTTGGGTTAGGGTAATGAATTAAGAACTTGATCATATAGAAAAGGACCATACATGGGAACTAGTACCAACGTCTCATAACGAAAAGGTAATTGGGACAAAGAGGGCATTTAAAACCAAATTGAATGAAAATGGAGAAGTAATTCAAAACAAAACATGACTTGTACAAAAAGGCTACACTCAATAGGAAGGGATAGACTTTGAAGAGACATTTACACCCTTAGCTAGACTTGAAGCCATAAGAATGTTTCTTGCATTTTCCACCTCTTGTAACTTTAAGGTATATCAAATCGATGTTAAATTTGCATTTTTAAATGGGGACCTACAAGAAGAAGTTTATATTGAAAAACCTGAAGGATTCATACTTATCAGTTATAAAAATCTTATTTTTGAACCTAGTAAGGTATTAAATGGGTTAAAAAATGATCCTCATGCATGGTATTATCCTATTAATAGGTCTCTTCAGTGACAGGGATTCAAGAAAGGATTTCTATATAGCAATCTATATATCAAGTATGACAAAGACAAAATTTTGGTACTAGTGGCTTACATTGATGACATCATATTTGGAAGTAATGGTGAATATATGAGTCAAAGATTTTCTTCAACCATGCTAGATGAATTTTAAATGTATTTACGTGGTGAGTTACCATACTTTCTTGATGCTTAAGTTCATAAAACTATGGCTGTTATCTTCCTTTCTCAAACCAATTATCTCAAGAATATTATGAAGAAATATGGACTAGAATACTACAAACATGTATGCACACAAATGATAACATGATTCAATCCCAGTGAAAATGATGAATCTCCTTTAGTTAATCAACCTGAATAAATATCTATGATTTATAGCTTGATTTATCTTACAAGTATAAGGCCAAACATTATGCACGTAGTTGCCATAGTTGGACAATTCAAAGCAAATCCTGAGGAACTGCATATCAAAGAAGTCTAGAGGATATTCAAGTATCTGCAAGGCATTCAAGATGTTGGACTATGGTATCCAAAAAAATCTAATTTTTCACTTCATACTTACACAAATATAGATTGGGCATGTAATGTTGATGACCGCAAAATTACTAGTGGAGGAGAATACTATTTGGGACCTCACTTAGTTTATTGGTTGAGTAAGAAACATAGTTCTATTTCTTTATCAAAGGTTGTATAAGAATACATTAGTGATGCTTCTTGTCATACCCAACTTCTATCCATTATCCAAACATTACAATACATTCAAGTCACTTGTCCTCAACTTGTACCTATTCTTTGTGACAACGCTAGTGCCATAATTATTTCCAAAAATTGTGTCATGAATTAAAAGACTAAGCACATTTCAATCAACTACCATTTTCTTAGAGAATAAGTTCTTGAACGAAAATTCAAGTTGGAATATATACATTTAAAGGAAAAAGTTGCAAACTTATCCACCAAGCCTATTCCACATGATTGCTTTGAGTATGTCAGAAAAATGTGATGATTGATTCCTACCTCTTCACATTGATGATTGTTCTAACATAATAGGAACATACATGTCATATTTAGGGGGATTTGTGGCTATGAAAAATAAATATTTTATATTATGTACTCATTTCTCATGAAGGACAGTTATGTGTATATGCGATTTTTTACCCAGTTAGTCGCGTACGGTTTTATGAGATGATAAAGAAGTGTCACACATTCATGGGGAGCTTCTAATGTGATTTCTTCAGTTCATTATTGGATTTCTTGTTCGAACATTTATTTGTTGCAATATGATAATGATGCCAATATGCTTCTTAGTATGATGTTGGTTCATGATGAGTTTATGATTTATTACAAAATCCTATATTATTTATGTTGTTGAAATGGTTATTTGGTTCATATTGTTAGGACCCCAGTCTACGTCAAGCTCAAGGAAGGCATGTCTAGGGTAACATCAAACCATGCTTAACCTAGTAGATAGCCCTTCCAGGCTAGGAGAGGGCTCTCTCATTGTCAATCTCAATTAGGATATTGGAAATTAGGGCTTGAGATGACTAAATTTAATGTAGATTTTAAAATAGGTATAGTATCTCACAGTTTCTAGTTTGATTTTTAGGTTTTGGTTGCTGGATCAAATGGAGGAGTCAAGTTGCATCCGGGAAATCAAATCAAGGATACAAACATGTTCTGTGGGGTGAGGTATACAAAGGATTTATGTACTAGAAATTGGGTAAGATGGTAGATTAAGACAACTGAGGAGTCAAAAAGGGCATGAGGAGCATGAATCCTCTTCAAACTGTTCAAAAACATATAAAACCAAATGCATTCCCAAGACAAAGCACTTTAAATTAGTGTATTTTATCTATTCACCTTGATTCATTTAGTTTAGAAGAGAGAGAGATGTGGATACATATAAAACGCTAGAAAAACTCATTACAAAGAACAAACAATACATAAACTCAATATCATAAGAATCCCAAAAAAATAACTATGAAACCTGGTTTTATTCCTTGCCAACTGATGTAGGGATGTGCAATAGAGCTCAGAGCTTCCACAAGAGTCCAACCTTTTCCAATGAGTGAAAAAACACATCATATAGACATTGAAACAATCTGAGCTATCCATCAGGGGTCAAATCCAAGAGTTAAGGAAGTATTTCAACAACATCTAAACTAGGAACAAGAAAATAGGTAGTGGAACAACTTTCCTCTAAAACAAAGGAAACTGATATATTCAATTTAAAATCACCTCTACTTTAATGTATTTACCCCATCAAGTGTTTTAATTGAATATTTACATCATATTACATCATTTACCAAGAAAAGAAGAAAAAGTCAACTACTGAAGAGACTAGGCGAAATTTCACTTTTAGGCAAAATTGACAAAAAATTGCCTGATGTGCAATGCCTTGAGCTTCATCCATAGTGTCGCTTCAAGGCTGCTTTTGGAGGCCTTCTACTCATCCAAATCAGGCCCAAGATAGCTTGTTGGAAATATCTACATGTCTAGTGTATGGAACACTTTGAATTTTTTGATTTGGAGGTCATTCACCCCCTCCAAAGTGGATTCTCCCAAGATTGGTTCCCGTGCGTCCAAAAAAGTGGCAGAGAGGGCACTTCTCGAGTGTTTTTTTCCCTTTTGGTGGTCAAGATCTCCTCCAAAATTGATGAAACTTTCTGGGTTTGCTTATTTTTATATGTTGAATCCAAATCTACAAGCCATTTGTCAAGAGTATGCACCAATTCAATGTGCAGTGCCAGTGGTGCTAAGCATCAACCGAAATTTCCTGTGTTTCCTAATTCGAAAATTGGAAAATCACAAATTTGTGTCAAAATTTGCCCAATTTTGGCTCAAAGCTGCATCATGGGTTACTTTGTTGGGCTAAAGTCACGTTAGCCAAAATGTTGAGCTTTTCATCCTTCTTTTTGCCTTTTAAGGCCCTCCTTAATCTTGCCTTAATGTGCTTGATCCTCTTGTTGCGTACTCTATTTTGGGTCAAATAATGATGTGCCATATGCCTTAGCATCTTGTTGTGTCCATTTGATTTCTTCAGAAGGCCCTCAAGGTGGACATCTACCCTTTCAGGCCATATCTCTCTCTCATGCTCCACTTCTTGTTCAATAGGAGTCAAGGGAACAGGATGCTCTTTGTTGCTTTGCCTTCAAATTTTTAGCATCTCTAACTCCATTTGGCTTTGTTTACCCTCTAACTGCTTATTCTCCTACTGTAGGTAACTCATAATATATCTTCCTCTAGCTATGTTGTCCTCTAGCATGTTAATGTAAGCCTCTTGTTCTTTCAAAAGCACTGTTTGATCTAAAAAAGGCTATCTAGGTCTATTACCTAAGCATGATGAGGTGGCACATCAGAATCATGCTCCTCAAGCTAAAAATCCATCTCAACATCGTCACCAAGCTCCTCCTCTGTAACATTTCCTTTTCCTTTGTCAAGCTTCTACAATATCCTTTCCCTAAAGCTGTCACTTAGGGTTTCCTCCTGAAAATGAGGGTCAATGACTCTTTCCATGCTTGTCTCTATGGGACGATGTGGTGATGATATGGTGAATGGTGGATAATAGATGGGGGAAAAATATGAGTATGAAGAGAATTGTGAAAGGAAAAATAGTGATGAGGTGAGGTAGGGGAGTGAGAGGGATGGACAGAGGACCTAGGTTTTTGATGTATGAGCTTAGTGTTTCATAAAGGGATTAGTTTCTTAGGGAAAATATGTTAGGAAAAATGGGATCAAGGGGTAGATTTAGGGAAAATGATAATGGGAAAATGAAGGCAAGTGATAAGAGCTAGAAATGGTGAGAAATTTGGTAGGAGATAACTAGGGTTTCGAGTTTTATTATGCTAAGACCACAGTTATAGCATAAAAACCCTATCTGAGATCAAAAGTGAGGTTACTTGCTTGATTGGAAGAGAAATGCAACAACGATGGTGATTAGAGGTGAAGTTTGAGAGTTTTGAAGTGTTAGAAGACATGTAATGCCTTCTCATCAATGTGCAACACCTCTGTGATGCACAACGCCAGTGTAAATTAACACGGGAGAAAACTCCCTCATGCACAACACTGAGCTCCCAATGCGCAGTGCCATTTTGCAGATCAGTTCTAGAGACCTTCTCGATGTCCAAATTAGGCGTAATAGCTATTTAGAAAGCTTGTCGAGTCTACCTTCCAAAACGTCTTCAATTTTTCAATTTGGAGCTCATTTTCCGTGTCAAATGTAAAATCTCCCAAGACTAGAAAAATGTGTAGAATGAGACTGCTTGAATTTAGAGTGTTGTTGCAGTCAACTTTTAAAGGTCTTCCTCGACTCTAAATTTAGCTCATGATAGCTCATTGGGAATCTCTATATGTCTATATGTCACTTAAGTTTTCACAAAAGTCATTTTACCATCCTAGCTAGGTGAAATCTTGATTTTCCCAAGGTCACTATAGAAGTGCTTCAATCCTCCTGAAGCCAATGATGTTTTTGACATTTCTTCCAAACCACAAAACCTGTGTAAAAAATGAAATAGGTTTTTCTTATTGGGTCAATTATGGACAAAAAAATCTCTCACTTTTGTCAAATTCATCTTTACTTGCTCAAAAACATAGTTTGAAGAAAACCTATCCCGATATGTGGAACACGGGATTTGTAGAAATGAAGGGAAATGAAGGGGATGAGGGGCTTCTAAATTCTTAAGAAAATTTTTGGAATTAGAGAGGGATGTGAGGAAGTAGGGGAAAGTGGAATTCCAAAGATTGAGTGATGGGAAGGGGTCCAAAAGGGCAAAACACAGGCCTAGCCTAGCAAATTGTCAAATTATAGCAATAAGCTAGGGTTTGTGGGAAAATGATGAATTTGAGGGATATCAGGGATGGGAATTATTTAAGAAGGTATATTAGGGGTAGGGGAAGGTGTATGAAAATTAGGACACAAGTTTTGATGATGATTTGGCCATCCAAGAAAAATTACCTTCAATACCCTAGGAGAGGGAAATGGGCCTTACCCAAGCACAATTGAAGCAACAAGGTGTATAGTGACCCATTGAAACGTGAAATGATGATAACGCTTTGAATGATGGTACACTAAGCTGAATGTTGACATGGACCAATACTTGTAAGACTTTCGAAGTAGTGAAAACAACACTAGACCTAATACCTATCGACCAAATTTTACTTGAAGACTCATTGAAATGACAAAATTTGACCTTGACACCCTAAAATCGCTTTGTAAGACCATGTTTGATCACTGGTGGAAGGCTTCAAAGACTGACACTAACACATATGTTGAATGATGAGATGGCTATAATACTAAAATTGATGATGAAGAGTTGCCATATGTTCACGGGGAGCATATCGTATGCTTCTAATATTTCATTCTTGGAATTATTGTCTTCTTAACTACTCCTTTTTTCATGATGGAGTCTATGATGAGTTCACGGCTGTTATTCATTTCATCAATTGTATTCCCTACTGAAAATATATGTGTTATTGTCACTATGCCATGGGTATCAATGATGCTTGGGTTGCAAATGATTAAGTTATGGATGGTGCCTTATTATTAATCGATGCTACATATTAATGCACTTAATGAGGTGGATATGTATGTTATTGATGCTATACTCTCTTATCTAGTTGATTTCTTCTTTATGATGAAGATGTTCATGCTACTATTATTTATGTTGTGGTCGTCCGATGATTATGTTGTGGATATCTCTTTGAAGCATGGTTTTTGTTGATGAGTATCATGGCTTTGATACGAAGGACACTTTATTGTTGAAATCCTTATATGACACTTCTATAGGTTTTGGAAAGATCCATATTGTAATCACTGTAATATTTTTTCATGTATGTGTTATTGGGATCAGGTTGTGCTATGTATGTACCCCATTATTATGGGTGATTAATGTAAATTTTGGGTCAAATGTATCACCCCGTTATGTTGGATGGTGGATGATAGAGTTATTGGTGATAGGAAATGTCATATTTGTTTAGTTATAGCATTATTATTCTATTATATATCTTTTTCAAAACTAGCATATGCTCAACTGAGCATGATGAGTATAAAAATTTCATTATTCATATCATCAGATAAGACTTAGAATATTCAGATAAACAAGGGAAGTACTTCGTTCAGCCTAGTTCAATCATTTTCCATTGATGTCATAGGGTGATAAAAGACTTGGTGTTTGCAGGTGGTTTCCAAACACCAAAGTGGTGTCCATCAAGTCCAAAGGGTGAGATTGTTGGAATTATTGATAATGTGTTGTCCTTCATCAAAATATTTATTAATGTCTACTTGGCTATAATATGATGGTCATGGAATTAATACAGGTGAAAGGGATGGTGGTGTAGGTATTTGGGAAATGAGGAACTATGTGGGCAATGTTGGTATAGGTTTCACACAAGAAAAAATGGGAATTGTGAAGTTTGAAAAGTATATATGAACCTTCTGAAGAAGAGTTGTGTACATATGGAGGGCCCATGAAGAAAAATTCATGTACATAATTTAGACCATGGAAAACTAGATACCAGGGTAATTAACATGGTAATTTCACTTACTAATTGTGACAAAGCATCTGTTTGATCTCATGAATTAATACTAACGACATAATCAAAGGATTTTCCTGAGATATTGGTAAAGGAAAAATATATATAATGAGATGGAGATCAAGGATATATTTGTGCAATGCAATGAGTCATTTATGTGTGATATAATTTGGAGTATGCGTGCACCAAGGAGTAATGAAAAGGTTTAGACCTAAGAGATCCAAAGCTGTAGCAAATATATGATTGGTTAACTTGCTTGTCTAAATCTCCAAGAATGCAATATTTGTGATTATGGTGGAATTATCACCATGAATATATCCACTGAGATCTATAGCCTTTGACAATATGTGTGCAACTATCTCGGCAAGATTGGTGATTTGCGATGAAGTTTTGTTTTAGTAATTTAAATATATGTATGCAATTTTGGTTCGATATAGTCATGTACATATTCAGGTATGTTGCGCAATAGTTGCATATATATTCTAAAATAATTTGTTTAGATTGCTACTTGATTTAGGTTTTGGAATACATTATGTTGAAATATATACATAGGTTTTATTCGCGATAAGAGTATATATACGTAGATCTAGTTAAAGACTGTCACGTATACATTCTAAATTGAATTTGATGACGGTTTGAATTGTTGTTGACAATTGATGATGTTTGTTTTATTTGGTACTGTCTATCAATGGTGTCTTGTTGATGATAATCTGTGTCTAGAAGTTTTGAATGGCTTGATTTGGTTTTTCCTTGGTATATTGATGAATGATGATAATGCATTTAGTGGGTGATTATTTTATATTATGATTCATTACTTCATTGATTCAGCGATTGATACAATGATTCAATTTGATAATCTGATGGGATTCAAAGAATTGGGATTTGTATGCAGATGTTATCCATAGTAATCCATTGTAAGCACATATATAGATGGTATACATTAGAATAGTTGTGTATACATTCTAAAGTTGATATTGATCAGGGTTTGCAGTGACTAGATATTGTTTTTTTATGATTTTCTTGTATCTAATAGTGTTATACCTAATCCGTGACAGATTGAATGGTTGACCTGTGGCAATATTATTTGGTATTGCATTTATTTGATATTCATTTCAGTGATTGGTTTGCTTTAGTATTTAATGGCTTAATATTTTAGTGATTTAGCTTGTTTACAACAATTGAGTGATTCATATTTTTTGATTTAATATTTTTGTTTAGGATTATTGCTGGGATGGGTCTAGTGTGAAAATTTGGTGAGTGCTAGATACAATGAAACGTTGAAGGTTATAGCTTTCGATGATGGGGTAGGAGCTCCCTTCCATTATGCACTGATAAACAAGATTAGGGGGTTGTAGTTCTCTTCCAATGGGTGTTAGAGAAAGAGTGGAGGTTGTAGCCTCTTGTAGGTAGGTGTCTAAGTGTCGTTAAGAGTTTGTGCCATCACAAGGTAATGTTGTAATTAGTTTCCATTATAATAAATGAAGAAGATAGAGACCACAATAGCTATGGCTTTCTCCCGCATTGGGTTTTCACATGAAACCTTGCTATTCATATGTGTTGACTTGTTTCTTATGTCTTGCAATTTATCTATTCTTTACTCCATATGCTAATGAACTAATAATGTAATGATTAAGTTAAACATTTACTGGATGTTATGAAAAATAAGTAATATTAACATATGCAGGTTGCACTCATTAAAGATGCATAGACAGGTATGTTGCATGAATAATAGTAACATATAGAATTTTCAATGTGGAATTGGAACTTAAAACGAACAAAAAGTATGGATTCACCCCACCACCTCCCTTCATATTTTCTTCCAACATCCATACCCTAGGCTATAAAATGTAGGAACCTTTCTACCACTCTCTCCTCTTGTGAAAAACCCATAGTGAAAGGCGGTATCCTCTACAATTAACTCAAATATATCCCAAAGGATTGTCATATATTAGTTTATTACTTGATTAAACTCTCTATAGTGGAGAGGACCCTAAAATTATATGTTAGAGAACCTAGTGTACTTTGTACATATAGATTTATTACTAAAACCTTTCTCACTTTTTATCATGATGACACATAGAAATATCTCTCACATAAGAAAACATATTGCTACCATTTCTATTTTCTCGTGATCACAACTATACATGTTAATTTTATCCTATTCTCTAAAGATATTAATATAGAAACTATCATCTAGTTCTTATGATTATACTCGGTAGTGGCATCCCATATATTTGCATTAAAAGTGGCATAACAAATCATGATAAAATGGATATTAATTAGGCAGTAGTGATGTAGACACTTCCAACAGAGAAGCTTACAGTTTTGGTAACCCAATGACATAAACCCTACTTCACAAGTTCTATCATAACAAAGATAATATTATAGAGCACTTCCTCATTATCCAATTATATTTATTATTTAGGAGGCATCATTTATTTCAATCAATCTCAATGTAACATCTTCTAAATACTGCAACTTTTCTTTCATCTTTTTATTTAATGGTGAAATGAATCTTCAGGGTGAATTTACCACTCACAGGAATAGAATAATAGTGTGTTACAATTTGTTTCCCTTTTTCACTTTTACATAAGTTAGATCAGAGTTCATGCTCACCATAATCCCTCCGCTTGATTCATTTCCTTTTCATTTCCATTAGTATCCCAACCTGTTATAGATTTTATTTCCAAAATAACAATGTATTTGTAACATTATCATCACAAATATACAACATAATATCATCACAAATATACAACATCATAACATGAAGGACATTAAGAACATGATTCAAAAGATTTAATTATGTAATCATCATCCTGACCAAGAATGCTAGAGTCAATGGTAAGGATACCATTGCTTTATGGAATATAATCATCAATAATATAAAGCCTTAGAACATCAATACACACGTTAAATGACAAACATATATAATATGAAATACATCATCACAACTATTAATCATGCTAATCATCATAAAACAATATTACTGTAAATTAAATCATAATATAATGGAGTAGCTCAAGCCTCATCACAGTATAGACTATCAAATATATTTCTTGTTCTATCATTATGAATCATGAATAAAAGAAAGCAGAAAAGGTGAGATGTTGTATTTAGGATTCCATCTCTTAATAGTAAAATTAAAACATCAACACTAGTATAATGCAATATAACAAAGGGGTGCCATTCTCACCTAGCACATAAGCCTTTTAATAAGATATTAGACAACGATTACTCATTATAATCAATTAAAATTATCATCATCATGATTGTTAGTACAAGTAAATATGACATATGGGATCATCCTAGAAATAAAATTCCCACTATTAATATAAATCACACAATTTATAGCTAAATAGTTGATAAGACAATGGGTATCAATGGAAACAAGAAGCAAAGGCCATGTTTAAGGAAAACTCTTAATCCCAACATTGCCTTATAATTCTCATGCAAAGATACTAAATACTAATTTATCAATACATAATAATGCATCACCAGCATATATCCAATTGTGGAAAAATTAGTAATTCCAAAAATCCATAAGAACATAAATATTTACAACCTTACCACTTAATTTTCTAAAATAAATAATAATCATATAATATATAATAATATAATATATAAAATAAATATATATCATATTATAAGATAACCTTTTTTGTTTTTAGTTATATTATTTTAAACATATTTAAATTAGAAATGGTTTGATAGTTTTAAACTTAAATATATAGAAAGTGAGCACATAAATTATAGTACAATCTAATATAAAAAGATGGTAAAATATTTCACTACACATAACTCAGTTATATAAATTTAATGATCCATATCAAATAAAAAAAATTATATAAATTTAAAAATTATTTTAAAATAATTAAAAACAAAAAACAAATAAAGTTGATATTATTTATAATTTCATATTTCAATTGGACATGTAAATAAAGCATTTTAATATCCATGTTAACAAATTTATTTTAATATCAATTTTAGAATAAAATCAACATAATGACCATAAAATATTTCAACTTCCAAAAAGAATTAATTGAAATAAAAAGTGCAATTCCTTCTTTATATCATTATTACCATAGAAATATATAACTAATTCAACTCTTAATGTAAAATTAATATGTTACATTTAGAAAATATTAACAAGAAGTAAAAAAAATCTATGTTCATCCTAAATAAAATATTTGAAGATATAAAATTAAACTAATGTATTTAAAAATATATTAAAAGAACAAAAACATTAATGTGGATAATGTAATCATAAATAAAATATTTCAATCCTTATGTTAACTAAATTATTTCAATGTCACCACTTTACATATTATATATATTTTAAATTAGTATAATAATATGTGGTTAACATTCTATAGCCTAGTATGAGAAGAATGTGTGATTATACTTATGCTCAATATAGAGTTCACACATGTCTTTCTTAGAATAAAATTAAAATATTGCAGTTACTCTTAGTCATAAATAAATTATTTGGACTTAACATAATTTAGAAATAAAAAAGGTGAGTAAGATGTACAAACCTTATACTTTTCAAATATATTTAGACACAATATATATGTTTTACATAATAAAATATTAAACGTTATAATAAAAATAATAAAAACAATAAGACAGAGATTTGAAGTGACCTATACTTAAAAATATATTAATAACATCTCAATAGGCTCGTACCTAAAATATTTTAATATCAACTATGTATTATTATATATTGTCTAAAAATAATGTATATATATATATATCATACAAAGCAATTGGAAAAATAGTTTTTCATGGTTAAAAAGATTAAAGTCCACTATTTTAAATTTTATTTATATGTGTGCTTATTTTCTCTAAAATTTGTCAAATAATCTTTAAATTTAACTGTTTAAGTCATGTACTTTATATAGCATTAAAAAATTCAATTTAAAAATTATATATTGAAAATAACCACTACAAATTCATTCAAATGATTTCACTAAAAAAAACCAAATACATTCATTATTATAAAAAAAAAAAATATTTAGATATTCTAAATAGATTCTATCCCATACATCTTTGTTAATCACATTTTTTCCCTTCAAATATATATCTTATTTCATCTGTACAATTTATTAATATATATCCATCTTTGCCTATCTACCTACATCATTCAAACTTTGATTTACCCTGTTACAAAAGATCTTCAAAAGAAACCTTGGTTTACCCTATTTACAAAAGGTCTTCGAAAGAATGTTCTGATCTCTATAAAAGGGATAAATTTTTTTTCAAATTTTAAAATTAAAAAAAAAAAATTCTCCAAAGAAGATTTGATGCCTCTCTAAATCTCTCATACATAAAGATGATTCTAACAGTCCTCCTACTTAAAAATATCTATATCTCTAGGCGCATAATAAGTCATACGTGCAATTTTTTTATTTACGTATACGTAACCTCCTTTATTAGCTTTTAACTCTGCCCTAATATTCTTTATTACGTTCCAAACCATCAATTGCCGTCTCCCGGGCTTGGAGTAGAACCCACTTTGCGCTGATTGCTCTTTTCTGGCTGAAGCTGTTCATCTCCATTGCTTCGATGGGATTTGTCGACGTTTCTGGTTGGAGAACTAGGCAGGATCATTTGCATGTGACCGGTCCCAGGGCTATTACTGAATGTGGAGAGCTGCTGTTCGGTCACCATGAAACTCACATTCAAGGCCTTGTCGACGTCGCCGATTCTCCTTTATAGTTCTTTGGGACGCTCGGGCTCAGCCTGAGCGATAGCGTCTTCTCGTTGGTGGCACTCTTTGCCAACGAGCTCCTTATCATCTCCTCGACGTAGTCCACCATATCCTTCTCGATAGGACCGTTGGCAGTGTGCAAGTCGGAATCATCGTCGAAAAGCGCACTGGTATTGGGGTCGGAAGTGGAAAGAGTGTCAGGTTCGACCAGCAACCTTGCATTGCTACGGCCTACAATGATAAGGAACGAGATGGTAATCAAGGGGGCCATTATACTTCTCCTCATAAAAAAGCTCGGTGTTAGCAGCAGAGGATATGAAGCGAAAGAGCGAATAACACTGTTAGAAAATGGAAAATATGATATCTGATGGAGATGGCGGAGAAGAGAAAATTCAGTCGCGATGGAAAAACTAGGACTCAGAGAGCTACAAGAGTTGGGTTGTGAAACAAAGGAAGGAATGCGAGTACTTACAAAGAGTGAACGTCTTCTCTGAAATGCATGCATATTGATTGTCTTAAGGCAAACCCAAAACCCGTCACGACTGAAACCCGCTAGTGTGAAAGTCTTTGTCTCCTGTCGGGTTGGCTGTCGCAGACTTTACGAACGCCGTGTCAAGGTATAAACAAGCGCCAAGCCGGTTATGGACGGGACCAGACAGACGGACAGTTCATTTATTCCCCCTCACTTGAATCATTCTACCGACTTTAACCAAAACTGTGACGACTACAACAGGGATGTTGGGCATTAAAGATTCGACGACATTGTCTTAGCAAAACACGTCACAAGTTTGTCATTATTTTGGGTCGACGGAGCTGACGCCACATTGGACGCAGTTTGCTACTTGCATAGTCTGCTTCGGCTAAATTTAGATCGGTAATTTTAGCTTCATGCTTGCATAATCTGTTTCTGCAAAGAGCGAAATAAAGTAAATTTAAAGAGAGAATTAATGTTAATGTTAACCTCTTCTCCAATCCATAAGGCAAATGCAAAATGATGGTTTTCCAGTTCAAACGTAGATTCTACATTTTCGTGAAGAGGAATAAAAGCAATTTCAATTGCATTTTTAAAAGGTGAATGAGAAATGTAGGATTCCCTCTTCAAGCACGATTTCCACCCACCAACGTGCGTTTCACACAAGTTTGTTGGGAAGGGATGGCCCAATAATAAGAGAGTCCAAATATTGTATATTTCGGTTCAAAATCATCTTCAATATCATTGTCAGGCCTCCATATCAATCGACGTATCAAACTCACTATCCGACGTTGTGGTTAGGTTATGATTATGATGTACCAAATACATGTTCCCTCTGGAATAAAATAGTCACAATACCTCTTTCGTAAGCGTTACATTTTACCACAAAGATTACATTGAAAAACTGCAAAACACAAATTAGGAACTGCAAAGATGGATGTAATAGTGCATTTGAATGTTATTTTGCACTCCTATAAATCAATGCAAAATAGGTCTGTCATAAGAGTAGATATAAAATCTAGAAAATAAACGAGGTAAAAGGTCATGCCGTGGATAAGGAATGTACACCTATAATATTAATACTATTAATAAAGATAACTAAAAATACATAAATTAAATATTTGTGTAAGAAATACTGGTAACTTTTATGTTGAATGTGAAGTCACAATAAAGGGGAAACTATTAAGTTATGAGGCATATTAAAACCCTTGCAACTCCCTACTTTTCTATACAAAGATGACTTCATGGATTTCATTACATATCTCTCAAAGTTGGGAAACAAATAAGTCATCATGGTGGTTGTTAGAGTAGTCATGGATTAAATATTCAAACTGCATGGCATGTCCACTTCTATTGTGTCTAATCTAGACCCCACTTTCACTAGCATTTTTTGGCAAGAACTATTCAAGGTACACGACACACAACTCCAAATAAGTACCTATGATCATCCCCACATAGATGGTCAAACACAAGAAATCAATAAATGTTTGGAGACCTATTTACCTTGCTTCACTTGAGGAAAGAAACATCAATGGGTACAATGGTTGCATTTAGCTAAATGGTGGTATAACACTAAATATCATGAAGCAACCAAAATGGCACCATATGAGGGAGTGTATGGCCAACTCTCACCTTCACCAACTTCTTATCTCCTAAGATCTTCCAAAGTATAGGCACTTGATAAGCTCCTTCAAAATAGTGTCGTCATGATGACTCATCTCAAAGATAATCTCCATTAAGCTAAGAACCCGATGAAGAACCAAGCTCACAAACACCATTTAGAGGGATCATTTAAAATTGGTGACCAAGTGTTTTTGCGACTCTATAAGTAGACCACTCTCAAAGAAAAGGGTGACCATAAATTAGCCGTGAAATTCTATGGGCTTTGGGCTTTATCATGTAATGAAGAGTATCGATGCATTAGCTTACACACTAGAACTAGAACTGTCCACCACTTCAAAAATCCACCCACTCTTCCATGTATCCTACCACAAGAAAGTTGTGGCGAACAATTGTAGGGTTCAACAAGAATTGGATGAGGAAGCTTCACTTTGGCTTAGACCCAAACATGTCACAATACTCAAGAAGGGCATCTCCTTCTCTATATAATCAAGGAAGTCCTCATCAAATGGAAATGTACCTCTCTAGAAGATGCGACATGGGAACCAACCACTATTTTTTAGTAGTTTCAGCAGCTTCAACCTTAAGTCAAGGTTGTTTTTGATGGGGGAAGGCATGTTATGGTCCACCCCTAACCCCTTTATTTATGTAATAAGCCCAAGGGGCCTTGTGAGAATAATAATTAGATACTTGAGTCAATAAAGTAGATTAGAGGTGATCCGCATTAATAATGATTATATGTGGTTGACCTGCATTATGGAAAATGCCCCACAATTAGTTATAAACAGGTGATAGTTAACAAGTAAGGTGGTTATCCTATGTTATGTAAGGGACCATGAGTAGTTAGGTTTTTGGAAGTCATGAAGCTATATATAGACTTATCTAGAAAACTTTAATATCATTTAATATTTACACATACAAAATATTTATTGGAATGAAACAAAAATAATAAAGATAATAGAAAGATAGCCATGCATAGTATACACAATATTTTTACCTTGAGAAACCCAACCTTGGGAGAAAACATAGTAATTGTTTCTTGAGGAGAAACTGTCTATTAAACAAGGTTTACAAATAGAATTTCTCTAGAAATCTGAGCCACTATTACAAGTCAAATCACTAGTCCAACTTGGTCAATATTCTCACAAAACTAGTGAAATCATCATTAACCCATGTGAGAATGTATTTCTAATGTGCAAAACCATCAACACTCCCTCTTAGCAAGGGAGAGATTCTACATGAAGCCAAGCTTATCTATGAAGTATGCAAACTTGCTCCCGATATAGAGGCTTGGTGAGAATGTTTCTAGTTTGCTCATTTATGGATATGTGTTGGAGCTTCACTACTCCCTTCTACACCATGTTCGAGAGGAAGTGATATTTTATCTCAATGTGCTTCAACCTATCATGAAATATTAAATTCTTTAAAATCTTGAAAAATCTTTGATTATGATAATATATCAAGTTCATCTCTAGAAGTTGATCAAATAGTCTTGCAAAAAGCTTCAAAAGCATCATTACTTCTAGACTTACAATAGTGAATGCAATATACTCCACTTATATTGCGCTGAGTGCAATAGAAGTCTTGTTCTTGCTAATCTAGGATATCATATTTGATCCCAAGATAAGGCACCACCTCAAGGTGATGTTTCTAACCATAATACTCTGATCCCAATCAAAAGCAATTGATCCCTCTAGCCTCACTTCACAACCTAAGACATATTTGAGACCATATCCATCCATAACACAGAGGTACCTTGACACATGCTATGTTGTAATCAAATTTACATGCATCAACTCAATCATAGACTCGACCAATGTGTTCATTGCAGAGAAAATATATCGATAACTTTTAACGAGCTACATCATGGATCCAATGACTCAGGTTGGATCATTATATTTTTTCATCCATCTTGATGCTTTGAGAATAGAAAAAGTGGAAGATTAATCTCATAGGAGTATTTTTATTGGTGGTAACGAGTTTCACAAATCACAGTATAAAACCTTCAAAGATAATCTTGATGCATCAAATGATGTTATATGGGGGTAAAACTTTTCTTCTTTAGTGTTGCACCCTTTCTTTTGTTATCACTCATGATTTTTATTAGAAGTTATAAGTGGAAGAAAAATACTGAGGTAACCACAAACCAATCTTTTAAGTATAGGCTCTAGCCAACCTATGACTCAGAGAGGGATCTCTCTATCTAATTTAGCTTTGTTTGCTAGGGTTTTAGGCTAGTTCTTAATGCTCATTAGGATTTTGGTTTTGAATTGAAGATTGGGTGGTGGAATTCTTGGAACAGATGGACAAAGCAAGGTCTTCAAGCCATTGGGCTATGTAGTCAGCAAGGGATAGCAAGATTGGTTGAATTCTTTAAAGGGAGTGTTCACAAGGCAAGTTAGCAAAGTAAAGTGAAAATTTGTTAAGCCAAATGGTTGAAATAATACTAACCACGGTGAGGGAGAACTTAAGAATCCTCAGACTGGGGTTAGAATGAAGAGCAGAGGGTATTCACGAACAAAGAGAAATTAATAATTGTTTGCTATAAATCACATGAAATTACCTAAATTAAGGAGCAATCAAGGATTCCTTAACTTGGATAATTTAGGAGAAAACACTGAAATGAATAATAGTTGAAAACATAGTGCACTGAAGCAAATTCTGTGATATCATTCCATATTATAACATTAAGATTTAGATACATATAAGACTGTGGAAAACTTAAAAATAAACAACATGAAAAGTGAGAGAATCCTTATTTGAACATTTCTTTACATCAGAATCCTATGAAATATTTAATCTTTATTAGTTGATCCAACAAGCTGATCCAGTCATTGATACAATAGAATTGAAGACTTGAAAGAGATAAGTCTAAATAAATGTTTTGAATCCACCCTACATAGTCTGAATTATGAAGTATATATACAAAAATTATTACAAAAGATCTCAAAACAACTTGAGATTTAATTTAGGAAATACAAATATCTTCTTCCAAAAACATAGAGACACTTATTGAACTGTTTCATTCTGTCTCTTTAATTTTGGTTGTGCTAGCCTTTATGGTTTAAGTGTAGCCCTTTATGCTCGCTTGTTGTTGTTGAATTTCACGCTGGAGTCTTCTTCACTTTCATCTTTCAACTAATACTCTTTAACTCCGATACTCTTTGACCGTGTTGCCATGTTTTCACCTGTTTTGCTTGCCTGCCTTCATTTTTACTCTACAGTGACTTTCTGATGTTTCTCCTATAGATTTCATCAGCTTCAGTGAACTTTGTGAAATTTGTCTTGGCGAGGAACAAATGTTTTACCTCATGCTCAAGAAAAATAAAGTTCTCAAAAGTGTTGTACAAGACATTTCCTATTGTCAATGCTTTTATAGAGGAAGAGCTGGCATGTTCCTTAGCTAACTATCTAAGCTTATTTCCATAGTCTAGCTGGGTCATGAGTTTGTCATTGATGACCATAGGATTGGGTTGGCCTTTCTCCCTCAAAGTTTGGAATTTAGTTGTGAACCTATAAATGACTACCTGCATAGTGTGGCACTTTTCTTCCAAATTAAGCATAAGGTTCCTTTTGGAATGGACCTTCCTTATTTCTAGAATGGTCTGAGTACTATCTTTTATATTTAGCTCCTCGAGATCATATCCGTTTTTGTTGTTGAGGAATTGGACGAGCCTATTCGTACCTTCTGGTTTATCCACCAACTCCTCCTTCACTTTATCGATAGCTTCTATAGCTACCCTTACAAGCTTTGTTTGTTCAAAAATTAGTCAATGATATTGGCCCATGGCATTTCTTTGGTTTGTCCAAGTGGTTTCTCTAATGCTAAATATTTTTCTAGGATTTTGATCCTCTCACCCATCCTTTGGGCTTACTTGTGTTTCATCTTTTTGCTTGAGTTGGGCAAGCCTACAATTAGTTTCTAGTATTGCCACCCTTTCCTTTAACCTTTTGAGTTTAGTAGCCTAGATAGACATTTCTTCCAAGGCTTTAACAACTTCTACTGCTTTCTCTCTTGATGTACATGTTGTTGTTGTAGGTTCTGTTATCACTAGTAATGTCGTGGTAGGTGGAGCTGTTGATGTTAAAGATGCTGCTAGTGTGGACGATACTGTTGTAGTGGCTTTGGGGATAACATTTGCTCAAAGAGTGGCGATATCTACCTGTTTGAGTTTGACTGAAGCATCCAATTCTTTTTCAGTTTATTTCAACTGATCATTTAACATTAAAACCAAATCCATGAGTTGTTCATGCCCCTATTGGGCTTCTAAAACTCCCTTTGCTTTTGGGTGTTGCATTTGAGGCATCTTTAGCTACTTCTTAAGTGCAGCAATATCATCATTTCTCTTCTTAATAAGCTACTATTTGGATTTTATGTCATTCGGATTGTGTCCTAATTCAATTACTAAGTCCTCTAAGGACTTGATCCTTGTATCCTTGGCGTGACACGAGGCCTTGTCGAGCTAAAAATGTGCAGACATGTATTCAAGGAGTTCTATAGTTGGTGGGAAGCTATAGCCTTTCCTGTCAATGTCGAGTACATCATCTCCACTGCTTGCCTGTGTAGTTCTATCTGGTCAATGGGATGAATATCCCTTTCCAACACTTCTAAATCTACCCTCTTGTAATCTAATGTAGTTTTTGGTTGCTTGATTGTGGGCTTGATGAATGACATTTGTAGTTTGCTCTCTTTAATGTCAAAGGTTGACATTAGTCTTGTTTCGTTGGTGGGAGTCAATTTCAAGTACTGTGCATATGTTTGGGCACTAAGCCTCTCATTTCTGGATTTGTTCTCTTTGTATCTCTCCTTGATATCTTGATCTTTGTTTGTAGGCATTCTAAAGGAAGATACTTAACATTGTGCTACCTTTCCAACATATGAGTTTGTGATGTGGAAGGCTCTTGCATGCTTTCATATGGGGTGATTGGCCTGCTTCTATTTCCTTATGTACTGGTGACCTCTTGTTGTCTCTTCTATGTATTCCTGTTTAGAGACAGGATTCATTCTCTATCTCTTTACGTAGCTTGTTTCTGCATAAGTTTGTGAAGTTTCTCTTGATGAGGTGGTGGCCTCCTCCCTACTTCTTTTTGGGTTTTTCTCCTCATTTAGAAGAGTCTACAACACAGGGGGGGTAGTCATGGTTGTCTCTGGTTGGTCTGATTTCTCTGACTTGTCTGATTGTTTTGGCACCTACATGAAAGAAACCTCATCAATTTGTTTTTCTAGATCATTGAGAGCATTCTCTATGTCTACTCTAGTGCTATCTTTGTCCACTAGGGTATCTTGCACCCATTTTGCTTGATTGGCATAAGCTTCTATTTCAAGTATGGGATTGTGAATGAAAGGCCCTAGCTTTACCTTTTGTCTCTTCTTGGTGATGAAGTCCAAACGGTCATATCTCCGAACAAAACTCCTTTGGAACTTCATGCTTTGCAATATTAAATCTGCTTCATGGCCTGCTTCCATGGAGTTGCATATGAAGGGGCCTAGTTGGTCTTTTATTTGAATTTGGCCTTCTTCTTAGCATTTACAAACTTTATTTCATCTACATTGATAATTTTCCTGTAGTATTCTAATGCAAAAAACCTCATCGAGACGTATCCTAGTAGTTTGTATTGTGCCAACATGCAACCATAAATTCTAATTTCGGTGTGGTGCTCGTATAAATACTAATCACCTGGTTTGGTCTTCTTAGACAATTGAAGGACCCTTTTTATGTCTGGATTGATTCTTGGAGGAGGGCTTCCTATTAACATTCTTATGACTAGGTGTACAAATAAATCAATGAAGTCAGCATATGAATATGGAGATTGCTATTTGTGGACTAATGGGGTCCAAAAGATGACTGATCTAGGCTGACCTTTTGAGTCAGGCTTCTAAAGGGTGAATGGGAACATATATGACTAATAATATAAGAAAATGTGGTGCAAAATGTAGGAGTATTTGGAGACTCTTTCATTGCTCATTCTCAGAAACTGATCATGCATCCTATGAGCTATAAATTGGGCATAGTCATAGATGACCGTAGGAGTCTGGCCTGGAGTGTAGATGGACATCAAAGCTAGAAAATTTCATCAACATATTCACTGGTTGTGTAACCAGGACACATGATATCGTGTCTACAATGTTCTGACCCAATCGGGAAAGCATAATAGCTACATATGGAGGAGGGTCCTTTGGGATGTGTTTTTCTTCTCCGATGAACATTTGGAACATCTCAGCCAAGTTTGCAATGCCAAGTTTTGGAAACTGGTCTAATATGATTCCAATTGAGAGAGGAGTCGGGTTTTGCCCTGGCTAGAGTTGTAGCATTTAATTAATTGATTCAGGATTGATGGTGAAAAGTGAGGTTTGGTCTGCAGACATGACTACTCTCTCACTAGGAATATAATTGGCATGATAGTAGTGGACAGTCTCTAGGAAAATGTCGACTTGGTGGAATTGGTACTTGGGAAAATTAGACTCCCAAAGACTAATTTCATCAGCATGATTTAGGTATTTGTCCCTATATTGACAATGTATTTTAATGAGGGGTTCTTGAACAAAGGTGTCCTTTATCTAGAAATCATTATTAGATAGGAGAAGTTGATCCAAGTCTAAATGGGGTGTGGAGATGGGTCTTACATCCATAGCAATTGGGGCAGCCATACTTAGTTCTTGGGGATTTGAGTATGGGGGGTACTTTTAAGTTTTACGGTGATGGTGTTCTTGTAGATGGTTTTGGTCTCAAGTGTAAAAATGAAAATAAGTCTAACTATTTTCCACCTAATTTGAAATGTTGACTGGGCAATTTACTGGAATTGGATGATTAAGTTAGTTTGTTGCGGTTAAAAACTTGGAAATGGGCGAATTTGACAGTAATTGGTAGTTGACAGTTGTTTGCAGGGGTCTATATGGCTCTGGTATGGATGGATGACTGTGCCAGACTGTCTGTAGCTTCTATGGAGCAATTACGGATGTTCGTGAGCTATTTCGGCAGTTTGCATGAGTTGCAAGGAAGCTCTGAGTTCTGAAAGGAAAACACATGAAAAGAGCGAAAAGAGGGTTAATCTGACTTTCATAGGGAAGCAGTTAATTTGGTGGGTTCTCACTAATGGATTAACAATGGTGGATTTCGGTTGGAAAGGGGAATCGGTTTGGGAGGTCCATCACACCACTTTTGTGATGTGAGTGGTTTTCAGGAGGGGTTGCTCGATTTCACTCATTGATTGACATGTAGGGTTGGGGGCACAGGGGGAAAGCTACTTTATTGGGCAAGTAACGCGTGGACATCGACTCGGCCCGATTATGGATGAGAGCCATCGGATGAGGGGGAGGGAGATTACATGGTGATCGCAAGGTGAAGATTTACGTGGATTTTCCCATAAGGTTTTCGAGGGGACCCAAGGGTCTAATAATGTCATCATGGGATTAAGTTAATCGTTAATCTCATCAGGACAATTTTAATGTGGGATTAAGGGCTAAGGCTGGGTTGTTAATATATATTTGTGGGATATGGTTAGTAATATAGTTTATAATTTAAACTAAGGGGTGGGGTTAGTTTATACACGAGAATCAAATATATATGGGAAATCGAGTTTTTTGGGGATTTTGTATTTATTAATAAAAGTTAATATGAAGTGAAATGACCGGGGCGGTGCTCGACATAGGATAAATGTTGCATGGTGGGGTTTTTTTAACATAGAACATGTTTGTTATGGGTTTTCCCTAGGCAAAATACTTAGCCTTTAGGAAAAGGGTTTTTGTGGGGGGGGGGGGATGAATGAGTTGTAAGGGATTTTTAACACCTTTATTTATTAATTCATCAAGCTGAGGGTTTGATCCCTCTAGAAGTCAAAGAGATGCTATGAGCCTCTTTGACTTAAGGAGCTAAAGATATTAATATATTTATCAGGAAGGCAAGTTAAAAAATGTTGTAGGGGTTTAAATGAATGACGGGGATGTTAAGTAAATCACATGGTGAACCATTACCTTTACTTTATGTATCACTTATGCATATTTAAAAGATGCACCTCGAACAATGACATAAGTTCTCTTTATGAATTCACAAGACATTTTTGCAACCATTATACTACTTACCCACGTACTTATTCTACCATTTTTTCTTCACTTTATTTGGGTGCATTTAGGATAACAAACTCTTATCAATATTTTTCTTTTCTTTACATAGAAAAATATCTAAACCTATCCTTATACCATCCAAGGTCTCAAATTAAACAATTGAGCTCCTTTTATTTACTCTACCTATCTAATTATCTGCCAAGATTACACAGTTCGGTCAGACTTTATTCTCTAGCTATAAACATAAAATTGAAACCATGAAATAGTCAAGTTTAAACATTTTATCTATCATGGATTATGGCAAGAGTTACAAGCTACACACAATCATTTATTATGCATAAAAAGTAAACAACAGTGGCATTTTGACTTGCACACTTTCATGGTCTCCTTGTGTCTTTTGGGGTTCATATATTTTCATTTTTCTTTACCCTTTTCACTCTTTTTGTTCTTTGATTATTCTTGTCCTTCGATTTTTCTTTTAGGACATACCCTCTTTACATTTTTTTATTTTTTAATATGGAAAAAGTTTGCAGAAAGGTAAGGTATGGACAATATTACAAAGCTTATCCTCAGTCATTGAAAATTATGACTCCTATTCATATAGGAACCTAAGAGTGGCTCCACATAGGGAAGGCATTTTCTAGTGAAATGTTAAGAACTTTGTAGATTAGTAGCCATCTTAATTATTGTTGAAATTACCTTGTAGTACTTCTCATCTATGTCCCTGCATTATTACTATTATATCACAACAAATCCTTAAATATTAGGGCCTTCTCTTCGAGCTTCAACTTCAAAAATCACCATCCAATCAACTCTAGTCTTTTGAAACTAAATTATGTACAAATGGGAAATAAAATCAGTAGTTAGGTTCAATATATTATTTGAGCATTCGACCTTTCACTGCTCCACCTTCTGCTTTCGTGCCATCCATTTCTCTTAGGAAGAAGGCATTATTACCTCTGAAAGCATAAATGACATATGGGCCTTTCTATGGGAAATCAAATTTCCCATGTTTACCCTTGTATCCACTCCTTGAATCCCACTTTAAGAATTTGTCACCAAGGTGGAAATCTTCAACCTTCATTATCTTATGAAAAATCTTTTTAATTATTTCCTATACAACTTGAGGCTTGATATAGACTTCTTCCTTGCTTTGTTGAAGATGAATTGTTTGGTTGATTCTTCTCTATATGCTATTTGGTTCAACCTACATTTCTTGAAGTATTTTCATTACTAGTCTTCCCAAAGAATATGGAAAAATAGTTTCCATCCCATAGACTAGTTGACAGGGAAAAGTACCAATTGATTTCTTAGTGGTTAGTTAAGGAATTGACTAGCTTTTTATTTCATGTTCTCTTATTGTCCTCTAACAAATTTTTGATGATGTGCTTTTGTTTGAGGATTCTACCAGTCCATTTCCTTGAGGATGATAGGTTGTGGAATGGCCTAAGTTTATATGATATTTATTGCAGAAATCTATCATTCTTTTGGATTTAAAGGTTGTTGCATTATCAGTAATGAGCTTAGTTGGACATCCAAATCTTGATAGAATGTTGGTTTCAAGGAAGGTAACAATGTTAGTGGCTTGCCTTGAAGGTATGGCTTGAATCCATTTGGTGAAATAGTCTGTGGCATTGAAGATCCATTTGTGTTTGGCAGAGGAAGGTGGGTGATCTCACCAATGATGTCTAAACCCCATCGTTAAAAAGGTGTTTTAGCAAAGATTAGTTTTAGGGGTAAAGGTAGAAGCTTTTTACTTCCATCAAAGATTTGACATTTGTGATAGGATATCACATATTTCTTTACATCAAAAAACAAGGTAGGCTAGTAGAAACCAGCTCTAAGAATTTTATCCACAGTGGTCTTCTAGTACAGGTGTCTTCCACAATCACCTACATGCAAATACTGTAATACTTTGTTATATTCATATTTTAATAAGTAGTTGAGAAGAATACCTTCATGATTTCTCCAAAACAGAGTATTGTATAATATACAAAATTTTAAGGATTTCATCTTCAAAAACCTGCTTTTAGTTCTAGATAATTCACAAGGAGCTTGTAAATTATGTAAAAAATAAATGATATCAACATACCATGGTGATTCAATAAAGGCTTGGCTGATCAGTGGAGTTGCCATCTCCTCTTCATTATCTATTACTGCAATAAAATTTATATCCAAGGCCTGACAGTTTGATTCAGCCATGAGCTTGGCTAAACCTTGGCCTTTGATTAAATTAGTTGGTTTGATTTATATATCATATTCTAAAATAATAGCAATCCACTTTTCTCTCTGTCAATCTGGACCAACTTGAGTTAGGATGTCTTTAACCACTGAATTGGGAACATAGGCCACTACATGAGAGTATAAGATGTACACTCTAAATTCCTTAATTTCTTTGACTAGAGCCAAGGTTTGTTTTTCCATTATATTGTATTTTAAGGGGGCATATCTCAGGGCTTTGCTAAATAAGGAAATAGGTTGTTCATAGCCTAGCTCATTTTTCTATAGTAAAAATGCAGCGATTGTGTGCTCAGAGGAAAAGGAAAACAAATTGAAATCTCTATCAAATTTTGGACTAATGAAGACTGGTGTTTTAGTTACGGCTAGCTTGATGTATCTGTAAGATGGCTTCCATTCATGCAGGGTCTATTCGGATACCATATTTCAAAATTATGTGACCTAATAACTTTCCTTCTCCTAGTCCAAACAAGGACTTTTTGGGGTTGAGAGAAATTCCAAATTTCCTACATTTAATAAATATATTACAAGGAAATCATGAATTTCTTTGGCAAAGGTATATCCATAGCCCTCTAGAAAGTGGCTTCTACATCCATTAGTCCAAAATGAATTTTCACATACATGAATGTGCCCCAAGGAGTAGTAAATGTAGTTTTAGCTTGGTCATTAGGATGAAATAAGATTTGACTATAACGAGAAAGCCCATCCAATAATGAGATTCTAGTTGATCCAACTACCCTTTGAAAAATATTATCCATTTTAGGGAGAGGGTAATTGTCTCTTAATGATACTTTGTTGAGGTTTCTGGGATCGACACAAAGTGTGATGTCACTAGTTTTCTTCCTAGTTAGCACCAAATTTTAAACCCAATCAGAAAATTTGATTGGTGCAATTATTTTGGCGTCATAAATTCTTTGGATTTCCTTTTCAACTGAGGGTAATAGGACAGGAGTAATCCTCCTAACATTTTGTTTGAAAGGTTTCTAGTTTTCTTTAATATAGATTTGTGTTGTATGATGTTAGTGTCATAGGACTTGTGGTCCTCATAACTCCAAGCAAAAACATCTTGAAATTCTCTTAATAACTCAATGTATTTCACCTTTTCAGTTGGAGGTAGTGATTTCAAAAGCTTGATCGATTTTAGATTTTCATTAGTGCCTATATTACACTCCTCTATATCAGATCTCAAAGGTTCCATTTTACACTTCCTAGGAACATCGTTTGAATCAAATAAATATTCTAAAGGTGTTAGCTGCTTAGGTGAGAAATTGTCTTTAAGATTAATAACTTATTTATATTCATGGATTATTTCATCAATCTCAACTTTGTTTGAATTTTCTACATCTGATTCTGTAAATTTAGTGGGATGAAATCTATCTATTTCTTCACCTTCTATCTCACTTATTTCTATTTCATCTTGACTGTTAGGATGTATGGATGTATCGGTATCTATATTATGGTCTGCAAACTATTCTTCTAAATTTAAAAATTTATTTATCTGCTTATCATTAGAGAATACTTGCTAGTTAATTAAAGTATCTAGAATTGCGGTCTATGCCTAACTTGAGGAGTGTACAGATGGTTAGGTTCAAAGGGTAACTTGCATGTGTTGGCAAACATTGCCAAACTATGAGCTTGCATGTTATGTTTTCTGGGAATCACTGTAAGGTTTGTTTCTAAGAAACTGTTAAGTATCTCTACAATGGTTCCTCTATAATAACTTAATCTAGGGTCTTTGGTAATATACACAACATTAGTCTGTTTTACAATTAACTCAGAGTCTTCCATTATAGAAACTCTTTTATCTTCTAAATTCCTAACTAACTTAAGGCCTAAAATTAAGGCTTCATACTCTTCAATATTATTAGTAGATTGAAAATTTAATCTATATGCATGACCTTCTGAGTAATCATTTTCCAAATTGTATATCTAGGCTCCTACTGCAGCTCCTAACTTAGTCACTGATCCATCAAATTCCAAATTCCATAATATCTCGTGTACATAATTTTCCACATGGGGAGAAACAATATTTTCATTAATTATAGTATTTTGCTCATCTATTTCATTGAAAAGTTATGTAGTTTGGCTAGTTTCATCTTGGGAAGAAGCTTCAATTTCTTTTGGTTCCATATGAACATTGTTTGAAGATTCTTCTTGTGTTTGATCAACATTATATAGGATAAAAGAATCAATATCTAAATGTATGGAGTAGATGGGAAAGTTTTGAGGCTGACCCTCACTACTTACCATATATTTCATTAGGGTTTCTTGGTATAGTTTCTTAGGTTGTTCAAAAATAGGTATTGTGGCATATGACATATCAAGTTGTAAGGATCCTTGAATTTTGTCTCCCTATGGTCTAGATAAGAGCATGCCATACTTTGGTGGGATGTCAGCAACCATAATATCCATTAAGATGCTCTTAGTAGGATATTGAACTAAGGTAACACAAAGGTCTTTAATCAATCCTAGACACCGTACCTGACTTGAGTCAAATGATATTAAGTCTTTGTAAGGCCTTGTCTAGGTTTAAGTTCTCCATTATTGATTTAGGCAATAAATTGTGGGAGGCCCCAGAATCCAACATTGCATTGTGAAGAATTTTGTCATGGATGCCAAGGCTAATGTAAAAAGGTGGAATTCCTCCTTCTAATGGTTTTCCATTAACATCTGGACCAAACATGAGCTCTAGTTGGTCATAAAAGAGGTTAACGAAATCGTTACTTTCAACAATCTTTAAGGTCTGGTTTATCTGTGATTTGTAAGTTTCATTTTCGATCAATTATGTTAAAGGAACTGAAATTTTCAGCTTATCTACCTCTGCTCCTAGATTGAATGGCAAAGGGGATTTTTTTGTTTGAAGGTTTTGAATTTTCACAGTAGGGATTTGAATAGGATGGTCTTCCTTTCCTTACTTGGGGATCTCCTTATGTGGATTTTAAATTCTAGTATTTTGAGGTTTGTCCATTGATTCCTTAGAGGGAATTAAAGTGGATGTTTGATCATCAGAAGGATGATTATCCATTATATCTACAATGGTGTGACGAGAAGGATTCTGCTTTTGTCTGGGGAGAATCTGGAGGATTTTAGGAATAGGAGTTTCTTTGATTTTCTTAGATTGATTTGGCACTGTTTTCTTGGTTTGATCAAGGGCAACAATGTTCTTTATACTACTTAGATTATACTACTTATAGACTTCAAAAATGACAGAATCATATCCTTGTTTATAATCAAATGACTCTTCGAACTGGATTTGCAATTGTTGCAGCATATGTAGTTCTTAATTGTCTTGGGTTAGGAAAAGAGTCTTCATCATTTACTCCCATTAGGTTTATTTTCTAATCTTGTTCAAGATCTTCTGGGATGGTTGCTTCTGCATATTTTTCTTGGAAAGGAGGGCTAATGTTATCCTCTAGTCAATTTTTTCTCGTGTTTTGGTTTTGGTTTTTTCTAAAGTTAGTGTTTCTAATTGGATTAGCTTGTTGGCTATCCCATTGAGGTTTCATCTTTATGTTTTGTATTGTGTCCATTAGATTTTCGATACTTTTGAGTAGGATCTCTATATTAATGTCAAATGATGAAGCTTCATCATTTGCATTTCCTCTTTTTTCACTCCTAACACTAGCTCTTTTAGCTAATAAATTAGCATATACACTAACAACTAAACTTTGCATTTCTTCTAATGTCGGGGGGTTTCTTTCCCTGAGTTGGAATTTCATGTCTATGTCAAAGCCATCAGGGAATTTTATTAAAGCTAAATTAGGTGGAGGTCTAAGGTTGACTAGGATTGCATTATGTATATTGTTAAATGTAGTACAGTAATCTTGAATAGTTTCATTAGGTCCCCTTTCATTGTTTTCATATTCTAAGAGGATTTGGAGGGGATTTCTTCTTCTCCCATCTCTTAAAAAATTGTTGATGAAATGTTTCTAAACTATCAATTCTATTATCACATAATGCTCTAAACCATTTCCTAACACCACCAGCTAGAGTCTAAGCAAATAGTCTCATTTGAACACCAACAATATCAATTTCATGTAGTTCGAAATAATTTTCCATTCTATTGACATGGTGTTGTGTAGTGTAGTGTCCTATGCCATCAAATTGAACAATTTTTCTTTGGTAGTCCTCTGGCATGAAACCAGGTGGGGCAGGCAAAATAAGAGGAGCATACCTATTGGCCATTGTTCTAAGCTGGGATGGGTTAGGATGGGAGGTTGAAGTACTTGGAGATGATGTAGTAGTGGATAGAGAACTATGGCTAGTAAGTGATGAATGGACAATAATAGGTTGGTGAGGGAGTGAAGGTATAAATGCTGGTGAAGAATGGACTTTAGAAATTGAATGGAATAATGGTGAACTAAGAGTAGTGGACAATTCTTTAGAAAGGCTAGGGATCTTGGCAGTACTAAGGGATGATTGTGGAGAATTCAAAATGTATTCATCAATTGACTGGTGGGCCTTTTGAACTTCAAGGTCTGTAATAAAATCAGGGTCGAGAACAATTTCATCAAGTGAACTTTCAGATTTCGTTCTAAACAAGGAAAAATAAAATTGTTCATCAATGGGGAGATCTTCAAGAAACAAACACTCCTGAGGACAAGAATATGCCTTAACTAGTGAGATGTGGCTAATTGAATTTTCTTCTTTCTTGGATTTTCTTGAAATTAGGTTAGGATTATCGACTACTGGGTAGGGTTTGTGTCTTGATTAGCCCTAGTAAAATGCGTTTTCCTTGAAACCAAAATTTCAAACTTTTTCTAGTCGCTTTCTTTTGTGAGATTTTGTAAATAACTTCTAATCAATTCCTTTAAGAAACTCAAAATGTAGATTTAAAATTTCTTAAGGATTTATTAGGACTAAGGGGTTGATCTCCACATTATGGTCACCTCTATGTTATCACTCAACATTTTCCTTAGAAGTTATGAGAAGAAGGAAAATACCGAGGTAACCGGAAACCAATATTTTAAGTATAGGCCAACTAATCAAGAGGAAATGGGCTAGACTCAAGTAGATCTAGTGTCCATATTATAACATGTGAGCTTTGACCATGTGGTAATTTATCCTTTTTAGGACAAGGAGAGTAGCTTGTACGGTGAAGAGGATGACCATCTCATGCTTGAGATATAATTTTTATGTATTTCCATTTTTTCTATAATGCAATATTGATTCCAATTCTCTTAGGCTATCTGCATTCATAATACATGTTGCTCATGTTTTTTTGATATAAGTTTATCAATGGTATTCATGTTAACATGGTCTTGAAATAAGGATATTGGACGCTTATATGTTGGTTTCATATGTGTAGGAGATTTGTGACAAAATTAGTTGTGCATCCAATATATTTCTCAAAGTGTTTAGTCCTAGATATTTCTAGAAGTCATTAGTCCTATAAGCCTCTACAATTGTTAAACCTAGATAGTTCTAAAAAAAAATTAAAGTATTGTAAAATCTATTTAATGGTGGGAAGGAAACCTATGCCCCATAAGTTCTAAAATGTTTTTATTCATGTATATAATTTTGATCTTTAAAATGGTATTAAATTAGGTGTAATATTATTCATAGAGTGGAGAGAGGATAAGGAGTTTCAAATATTTTAATATTATAACTAGGTTTCTCTGATTTTTTTAAGTGAGACTACTACTACTAAGTAGTGAGAAAATGATTAATATTCTCCTGATTAGTTTTTAGTTATTTTTAAACCTATAAAATCCATCAGAAGGGAGAGTTGTAACTAACTTTATTGGTTTGTTGTCACACACTAAAGGAAGTAAACAATGGTATAGAGAATTTATGTTTTCTCCCTAACCCAAGTTGATCACATTGATCTATGTTGAAGTAGGTTAAAGTTGTTGATTTCATAATTGGTATATGAATAGTTGTAAAATAATTTTGGTTGTTTAGTTGAAATAATATTAAGGAGACAGAAAATAAAAATTCTCTTGATGCTATGAGATTTTTTAATGGCTTCCACAAGTAATCTAGGCCATAGACACATGGATAAATTTGTGTTGGCAAGACATAGGATATTTTTTCTATGACAATGAATACCTTCCTTTGGGTATTGGAACATTGATAAGGAATGGAATATGGCTGCAAAGAGCCATATTAGATAACTGTGTAGGACATTTTTAATGCCCACAAAAATCAACTTCCAAGGATGAAACAAAATGACAGAAATGCCATGTTTCGGATTGAAAGTTAAATAGATGACTCAATGTTTTTATGATAATGGGAGTAGCTAGTGAAAAATAGGCATATAACATTATGGAGTTAGGATATCATTGTAATAATAAAGTGAAGAGTCTGAAGCTTCAAACCCTGATGAGAGAGTTTGAAACATTGAACATGAAGGAGGAAAATAATATTGGTTTGTTCATTAACATAGTGATTGGAGTTGTGAACTTGATCATTACTAATGGATAGATGATAAAATATAAAAAAATTATGGAGAAAGTTTTAAGGAGTCTTCATAAGAAGTTTCATATGGTTGTCATTGTTATAGAGGATTCCAAACTTATGTCGAAAATGAAAGCATAAGAATTGATGGGATCTATTTGTTCCATGAATCAAGAATTAGCATCGAAGAGGAGTCCTTAGATCACGCCTTCTAGACTAAACATCCATTGGTGGAGGAAAAGGAAAATTAAGTAGAGGAATAGGTGAAATATTAGGTGTAATAATCAAGATAAAGGAAGAACAATAATATAATAGTTAGTCTTGGTGGACGCTCAAATATTTAATAGGAAAGATTTAGATAACTCATGTGATAATTTCAACATTCATGGAAGAAAAGGACAATTAAGCGTAGGAAAATGTGAAATAGTTAGGTGTAATCATCAAGAAAAAGGAAGAACTACACGAGTATAGTGAGGTCCATGAACACTGAAAAAGGTAATAGGTAAGATTTAGATAACTCATGTGATACTTTCAGCTAAATATATCATACACATAAATATAATTATTAATGACCTTTGGATTTCATCTACCAAGACATCTCTTGTACTTCCCATAGCTCTTAACATTCACTTGAATATTTTTTCCTTTTTTCTGAAGTGAATAAGTCAAGTCTACATAACCCAAGAGGACTTTGCTTCCAATATTCCAACCCTTTATCTGAGGGGGTTTATACAAGTCGAAGAAGATAGATAAAATAAAAACGTATATGGAAACCAATGGTTATATCTGCCCTCTTAAATGATTGTTTAAGGAAGACGAAAAACAAAATGAGGTATAAGAACCCGAATTTTTCTAGGCTACAAGTATTTCATAGAAAGGTCTGGTGTAGCTAGAACTTGAAGACTTTTGCAAATTTTAAGTGCTACCTAATGATGGTTTACAAATGAAAACAAAATAATTATATTGATCTTAGAATTTTATTTATTCTACAAGTGATGGTTTAAGGCAGACCACCAACCAAATCACTCTCATGAATGAATCTAAATATGCCTACAACTAAGAATCTGGCATTGGTTTATTCTAATTCTAGGCTTTAGCAACTAGCTTTGGTTCAAGCTATGGATTAAGCTTTCTTGATATATCTTTGAGGCTAGTAGCTAACCATCAACCCCTTCCTCCATTCCTATTATATATTAGGTGAGAATATGAATATATCTACATTTCAAGATCCTTCAATACTCAAGAAGGAATTTTGAGGCATGAAGTTTATATATTATTGGATGTTTAGGACCATTGCCAAGAGGTGACCCATCGAATGTTAATATTTTCTCTTTTAGGAATCTTATCCTTGGAACCTCTCTTTGAATTATGAGTATGCTTTCCACAATTCTCACAAGGGTGAAAATCAATGCACTAAAATTTCTCATGGAAAACATGATCACAATGTTGGTATTTGACAATCTGACTTAGTGGTTGTGGCAGAGATGAAATATGTGGAAGAAGCAGAGATGAAGTGTCCTGAAGGAATCTAGCACTATGAAACAGGATTGGTTTGGAATATTCTAGAATGTAAAATGACTATCCTTTTCATATTCAGTGCTAGTTTTATGCCTATTATTAATAACTTCTTCCCAAGATCTAATGATGGGCTTGAGAAGTGGAAGTTCAAGTCATACTACTCCTAAAGTTGCCTCGATTATTTGACCAATTGTTGACTTCTAGTAAGAGTATTTCTCAAACTGAAAAAATAGAATTGTTTTAAATAATAACCAATATAATGTTATCTTTTGTGGTAGTTAATTTTAATGAAGATGTGATTCAAGTTGAAGAAATTTGATCTTGTCATATGCATCTTGTAAACAGATTCAACATTCGTGATGATGGCTTTGTTTATCCTCACTATACAATCAACAATAGAGACTATTAGAGTGTTCAATAACTCTAATAATCCATTAATTTTGGACATTTTATTAGCAATTAAGGATTGCCAAATGAAAGATGAAGGCTATCAACATCCACTGAAAATGCATCTGTAAACATTTAAACATATAGATAGCTCCTAATGCTTGATAGCTACAAGAAAATACATCATAGTGGTTTCTTGGTCATAGGCCTAACCAGCTTTCCTTTGGTTATTTTAACATTAGAGGAGGTATTAGATTATCAAAGATAAAGTTGCATTGTATTGTGTTTTTTATACGGAAGGATCCAACACATTTGGTGACTTTGACCATTGAGTCTATTACATAATAAAAACAACTTAGAGATAAAAATGAAATTTTGTGATACTAATTAAAGGAAAACCATTTTTGAATATGAGTGATCGCAACGAAGAAAAAAATATTTGTAACTGTTAGACTCAAGAGTATTTCAGAATAAATTAAGAAAATATGACACACATACACATGCAATCATTGTGTATTATGTTCTCTTCTTCTTCACATGATGAATAAAATATGGTCTTCAATTGCTTAATAGTCGCCAATCTTCTTGACTCATGAATCTATGTGGCACTTCATATCTTTTCTCTTGGAGATTAGTGGAAGGGTTTTAAATATTATTGAGAGAAGAAATAAAAAAATGTGAATGTTTCCAAGAAAATATGATTCAAGGTATTTATAAATTCCAAAACCCCTTCTCTAAGAACATGGAAATGGAGACAACACAATGAAAATATGTCTTCAGACTACAAAGTTCATTTGCATTTTAGGTCAAGAGGTATGCCCTTAGTAGTAGCGGACCATGGATATCACTCTTGAAGGGATTGGTACAGACAAGCTAACTTATCATTAGAGGAAATTTTAGCATAAATGTCCATTGAAATTTTCATATAATTTCTATGTCATAATATGTAAACTAATTAAATTCTTCTAAATTTAAAAAGAGGTGCATGCAAATATTTTGGAGGCAAAATAAGAAAAATATTTTCTTTTAATTGTATTTTTGGCTTATCTCCATATAGGTTTACTTAAATTTCAAGTGTATATACCTATGGAGAAGACCCACATTGATAAAAATGAAGATACATTAAAGAAACATGTTGAAACACATTTTTTAATGTCTGTTTGTCTGTTATCAATGCGAGTATTCTAAGAAGTATGAATAATGGGTATTCTTGGATGTGGAATTTAGTTCCACAGCCAATGAGTGTATACACTTCAAATTTGAGTAAACCTATAAGGAGATAAGCCAAAAATACAATTGAAAAAAATAGTTTTCTTCCTTTCACTCCAAAACTCATAACTCTTATTTTTTTTTTTAACTATTAAATTATTATTTTTCCTTTTGAGGCCACAACTAGGACTAAATACAATTTCTCTAAATGTTTCTTCTAGACCTAGACCTTCTTCTATGCTTCATATTAATATATGGAGGTTCAATTTCATCTTGGATCAACCAGTAACGAGTTTACATGATGAAGGGCTTCACATTAGCCAAGTGTAAGGTCGAGTTTCATGTAGGATAAATAATCCATAGGAATACATGATACAACAACATTCATCAAAGTCCAACAAGATGTGAAATATGTTGTATTGTTGGAAAAATGTGAGTAAGGCCATCATCAATGATCATGGCTACCTTGGAGTGCACTTACCATACTATATGCACATAATGATAATGCCTATAATTACTTAAATTTGCATAACAACCCTTTTCCTAACATCTAGCCACCTCTGAACTCTGTGAAATCATTGCGGGTTTCCTCTATATCCTGTTGATGATGTTGTCCTCTGAAGAAAAATATGTTCTACTTGTAGAGGAGCACCCAAGTCAAGTAGTTTTTGAATACAAAATAGAGACATCCCTAGAGTTTTCTAGGATTAGGCGTCGATAAACTATTTGAACTTCAGCAGCCCTACAACTAAATTCCATGTTGGCAAACATTAAGGCACAAGAAACAAAATATTTTGGCTCAAATAAAAAGATACCATAAATAGTATTTTGCTGGTCCTTAGGAAAGTTTTCAAAATCCTCCCAATAAATAAAAAGTTAGGCTTTCCAATGGAAATATCATATTCATCATCTAAATCCTTCCATTCTTGACCTTTTAACACCATCTTCCAACTAAGGGGCACACATGCGTTGAAATGAACATAGTCCATTGTTGAAATCGTCATTTATTTTGCTATTCACCCTCTTCCACTATCATTCACTTCTTTATTATTGAGCCTATATTATTAAGGAAAATTCCTTTATTCTCTCCCATCATCTCTCATATTTTCTTTGTTTTTTCTAGAGTAGTGATGGAAGCATCATCTAGTAGGTCATTGTTGCTAGAATTAATTTAAAATTGGAGAAAGAGATTAAATAAAATTTAACAAACACAATGGATCAATTGGGAGATGCCATGAAAATAACTACAAACAGAACTAAGAATCTAAATGGCTTAGTCATGAGCATCTAATAGAAAAACACAATATTGTTTTATTGAGATGACAATGGGATTTGTGTCAAATGATATTTGACCCCAGATATATGGTTCAACAAATGCTTATGTTAGTCCATATATACATAGACCATAAAATACTTTACATAGTAGATGAGTAATATAGTAATAGATAGAGTGGTGTCACTCCTATTGTTGAAGGGTTAGAGAATAAATGCTCAGGTGAATAAAAAGAAGTAGACATAGATTTGACATATTTGAGAGACACCACAAACGATATGATTGGAGGATATGAATGCCAAAAACCCAATTAATATAAAGCAATTTCGAAAGTACCAATTAGCGATTAAAGATGGAAATTTTCCTCACTTTTTCAGACCCTCAGCCTTTTTTCTATTGGGGTTAGAAGCATAGGTTAATAAATTCATTTCCATGAAATTCCATTCAATTATTATAATAATTGATAATTTTGGACACAATGGAGCAAGCGAGTAGGCACATTAGGTAACCAAGAATTATGAGAGAAAGGAGGTAAATGAAATGATGTGGTGATTTTCTAAGGAAATATTAGTATCCAATATGACAAACAGAGATATAGGCTCATAACCATAGAGCGTAGAGATGAAAAGATGACATGCTCTCATACGACTATTGAAAACACACAAAATAATAGACTAGCTTCAATAATCTTTGCGATACTTTTAATTAAACATATGATACATATAAATACAATTATTAATGACCCTAGGTTTTCATCTACTAAGAGGTCTCGCATACTTCCCATAATATTGGCATTCTCTTAAGTCTTTTCACCTTCCTTTTACGTGAATAATCCAAGCTAATATAACCCAAGATGATTATGCTTATAACAACAATAATTAGGTGAAGCTAGACACTATTTGAATCAAAGTGGGAAAGGTAGAATATGGATGGACAAGTCTAAGGTACAATTTCACTATTGAAGAAAATATGGACAGCATGAAAGTTATTGCAGAAATAGGTAGTCATATCTAAATAAACATAGAGCTAGCTTCTCAAAAACTAAACAAGTGACATCTAAATCAATGTTCATTTCATTTCATATAACCAAATAAGATCAAAAGGAGAATATTTTTTTGTGGGATAGTGCATAAAACAACCACATGACCCGTAATAAGAAGTTGTTTCATAGTCTTGATAACTCTGTTCAACCTAAAATTAATTTAGCAGATGATAATCATGTCTACGTTATATCAAAAATGTGTTATTTCTATCCTAAATAAGAATTATTATAAGAAATATATTATTGATGTATATTATGTATCAAATCTTAATCATCATATATTAAGCATTAGATAGTTGAGTCAAGATGGTTATGATATTAGATTCAAAGACTCCATGTACACAATATTAGATAAGTTGGCTAGTATAGGATTTGATGTAAACACAAAAATTACCAAGAATGAAATGTTAACAGTGAATATGGAAAGTGTAAATATGTCACATTTATATGCACAAAATGTTTCAAGCATAGATTAGACTAGGTTGTGGAATTTCAGGTATATATTCAAAAAATAGTTAATGGTTGAGGGATTTCCCATATTGAATGAGAATAACATCACTTGTGAAAATTGCATTCTTATTAAGAATAAAAAGTGTAGTTTTTCAAAAGTGTCCCACAAAGCTAAGAAGCATCTACAACTTGTCCACATAGATCTCTGTGGATCCTTGCGAACTCAATTCATTGGTGGAAGATTTTAATTTCTAGCATTTATTTAAGATTTTAGAAGAAACATTTCTGTATATATTCTCAAGAATAATTAAAAAACATTCATAAATTTCACAAAATCAAAATATGTAGTAGAAAAAAAAGGTGACAAATATGTGAAAGTGCTAACGTTAGATGGAGGATGAGAGTACGACTCAAATGAGTTTGTAAAATTTTGTAGACAACAAGGAATTAAAAGGGAGTAAATCACTAGATATAATCCACAATAGAATTAAGCGGCTAAAATTAAGAATAATACCATTATGAACATGAAATGGAGTATTCTAAAAGATAGAAATATTTCCAATGATTTTTGGGTTGAGGATGTTTCATTTTCAGTCTATATATTGTTATAAATACAAAAAATAGTGTCTAATTTAATGTATCTCAAGAAACATGGAGTGACACAAAGTGTAGTGTCGCTCAATTTATATTTTTTTTGTATTTCATATGGAGACGTCCTAGAAGAGCTAAGAAGGAAAGCTGAAAAGAAGAGTGAAAAATGAATTTTCATTACAAACAATGAATAATCCAAAGACTGTAGATTGTATATTCCAATAATAAGAACTTTCTAATGATAAAATATGTGAAATTCTTGGAGGAAAAATCTTATAGTTACTAACAGAACATTCCAATGGATAGTAGAAATCGATCTCTCCCAAGAATAGAAGGCAATTTTCGGACAACATGTCCCTCCAACGAGACATAAAAGGTTACAAGTGAAAGGATAAGAAGATAGATCTGGTTACATGGGAGAGTTAGTACATTAAGTGAGAAATTTGAGAAATAATTCTTAGAGAAATGAGTAAGAATATCCAACAATAAATCATAGAACAATGAGTTTAAGGGAAATATATGAGTTTTGGGATGACATGCATTAGCCAGGAAATTTGATGCTAGAGCTTGGTCTATTGAAGTACTTTCTAGGAATTGAAATCAAACAATCTTCTTAAGGCATCTACATTTCAACAAAATCATGCTACATATATCTTTAAAAGTTGTATGATTGGAAAACATAAACCAACAAAGATTCCTATTACAATAGAAAAAAATTGAGTAAGCAAGATAATGAATTGTTAGTCTATTCAAAATTGTATAAAACCTTTCTAGGTAACCCTATGTACCTTACTGTACATAGGCCTAATGTTATTTATGTAGTTAGTTGGAAAACAAACATTGAGGTATGTTTTAGGTACAACCGAATATGGATTGTAGTACATATGTTTTGAAGAAAATTAAAAAGATACAAAAATAATGTTTTTCCTAGTAGTATTGATGGGAAGAAAAGAACATCAAGATATATTACTTATTTGGCAACACATTGTTTCTCATGGGTTTCTGAACAACATATAATTTTCTCAAGATGTTGTGCACAAGTAGAATATGTAGCAACTACCACAAGATCATGGTGAAATATGGAAAATAAGGCCTTTGAATGAACTTGTACATGTGTAGAGGGTAACAACCTATATTTTTTCTCCCTAATCATGAACCTCATTTGAAGGTTTGAAACATTGGCGAATCAAATTCATAATGTGTTGGATCTAGAAGATGGAACTCTAAACAATTATGTAATTGCATTGTTAGAGAACTGTGTGTTTAATAGGAAAAGCAAGCACATTGACACTCACTATCATTTCATTCACAATTATCAGCAATGGCGAAATATCTCTTAAATTTCATGGACCTAGAGATCAGATAGCATATAGCTTCACCAAATAATTGAGAAGGATTCTTTTTTATTTTTAGATAAAACACATACGTATTATGTAATAATTTATGGGGAGTATTCAACTCTATTTTTTCATATTCTAGTATGTTGAAACGGCTTTCCTTCCCCAAGGTCATTTCTCTACAGTTTTGAATCTCTCCTTAACACAATATATTATTTTCTTACACCTTCCTCCATGGGGATTGGAAAGCTAACACATCCGCCAATCAAAACTAGTCACAAAAGGGGTTTCAGAGCATCCCCACAACAAGGTACTTGGGTTTTCTATAACAATGTTTTATTCATTATAAATACTAAAATTCAACACTTTGAACCACAAATAATATTCTTCATAGGTTTGGAAATATAATATGAAAATGTCATTAACAACCACACATGGTTGGACCTCCATGTGCATACTTCCATTGTAAATTAACTCACCAACGCTAGCAAAAACTATAATGTATAGTATGGTTTGATTAACACTCAATTTCACCACACATCATACGCACACTACACAAACTAGTACAAACCACCCACTCATAGCACAACTTATAGTCTTCACAGAGTTGATAGTTTTAAATGCATTCGACACATACATAAACAACTATAGCATATGGTCTAATTTTTGACTGATATATGACAACTATAAATTACTCACAACTCACATACCACATTACCATATACCAGCTGTGATTACACACATCCTTACAATCAAAATCAAGCAGGATAAAAATTTCAACAACCACTATGAAAACCATGTGAAGCTACAACTTCGTAGGCATAGGGGTACTGAATATGTTCAACTCTAAAATATATTTGAGAAAAGAATAAATCTCATTCCTAAGCCATACAATCTCCACAATTTTTCACACCTCCATATTTGACAAAAAAAGCATACAACCATGACATTTCTTCATGCATTTGACACATACATAAACAACTATAGCACAAGATCTAATTTTCAACAGATATATGACAACTCAGAAATTCTCACAACTCACATACCACGTTACCACATACCAATTGTGATTACAAACATCCTTGGGATCAAAATCAAACATTATAAAAACTTCAACAACCACCATGAAAACCATGTGAAGCTACAACTTCATAGGCATAGGGGTGAATATGTTCAACTCTAGAAAATATTTGAACAAAGAATAAATCTCATTCCTAACACGTAAATTAGCCACAATTTTTGACACATCCATATTTGACATAAAATCATACAACGATGACATTTCTTAACACATCCATATTCTATCTATAAATTGAATGAATATGTGTAGCCCTAAGAAAATAAAATTAACATTTTAGGTAGAGAAATGAACAAATACAAACGAATTTAAACAAGCTTCTCATTAATCAGATTCAACATACATTAAAATGACTAGATATACCATATGGGCATGTGCAACCCACGCCCCTCAACCTCTACCTCTTCTCCTAGGGCTGAAGCTTATCTTCTCTTCTCCTTTATCTCTTCTACCTTTCATGCACACTACCCCATTTCTCAGATACTCTTCCTCTTCAAAGAAAAAGGTACATGGTATAACCAACAGTCACAAGTGATGATTCATTTCCCCTTGTCACAAAATAAGGGAAATTGGAATTACATTTACATTAGGAAATATTTCCTCCAACCTATTCTAAATCGAACTCACGTCCTAATGTAAATATTTACAAAAAAATTAAAATTCCTCGTAGCATCATCATGTGACGACCGAATCACATTGACAAGCTTTAGCCTAGTCTTGATTAGAATTTGTGCTCCACCTATGCACATGAATCAAAATGAATGTGAAACAAAGCTATAATCAAGAACAAAATGTAATACCAGTTACTTATAATCTGTTTCCTTTTTTTCCTTATTATTTAATGATTTTTATTCATTTTCACAATTCAAAATATTTTATATGGTTAATGTAGAGACGAATAAAGTTAAGATATACAATGATGAGGTGCAAAGATATAATTATGAAGATATTTTCATAGTGGGTACTTAGAACTTGTCTTCTTTCTTTTTCTTAAAATTCTTCAAATTTTAATGCCTTTTACTACTATAACATTGTATATGTTTATCATAGGAACAAATAAAAATAACAAACATGACAATCAAAATAATGTTTTTTTTCAAAGAAAACAGTTATAGGACTACCCAATAGAAATTGTTTTATATGGTTCATTTCATAATTTTCACCAGGTAGAGAATGTCTCCACATATTTGAACCCAATACTTCTAGATACACAATATGTTCCTCTACTTCTTGTTCTCAACTCCTTCAAGAAAAGTCAAACTAATGTTAAAAGTGTCTATGTATGTATTTCTTTTTAAAGGTTACATTCCTAATGTTTTTTCTCATTGCCAATTTTGTATTCAATATATATTATATTACATAATTTTATCATAAGAAGTATTACTACTATTTAAATGAAGGTTTAATACTTTTTACTCCAGCATTTATAAATATGATAAAAGAGATTATTGTTTCCTCTATAAATAGTGGAAAGAACACTGAAGGTAAGTCTATTGTTTTAGTAATTTCTTTAGTAATTTTTGTACCATGAATAAATTGATTTAACTAGATTTTTTATTATTATATTGCATCTGAAATAACTAAAAGGAAGTAACTTATTTTTTAATTCAAGGACATTTTTTGTCATGGCATCGATGATGAAGCAACAAACAAAGGACATGTTGTGAAAATAGGAACTGATGAATATTACAGAATAGAGAAAAAGTTATTTTGGATTCATCCACATGAAAATAAAACATTGAAATTTGTTTGAAAAAATAATCTCTTCAAATTGTAATTTGGACAAACACGTTGAAACAAAATAAAACAAGAGTTTTAAAAACGTTGGTTTTAGAAATATTACAAGACCAACTTGTGTTTATGTGGATTTCTTCATACTGTAAACCATAATAGGGGGATAAGGCCAGTGGAAATCCAACAATAGGTATGGAAACTAAATCATTGAAAAAACTGTGGGAAACACATACCCAATATGATGCAATACTATTACAGTCGATTGTTCACTTGAGATAGTGAAAGAAAATTGCAAACAAAATATGATTCTTTCCCCTCCCCTCGATCCATTGGAAGAAATCAAGAGGATAATTAGTTGATTGGTGAGATATGGAGAATATTGAAAAAACTCAACAACACAACAGATGTATGAGCTACTTTGAACGATTTTCAATTACATTTAATATTATTGTAATATGACTAGTGTCTATTTAATGGTAATATATGTATGACATCATGGATTATCACTATATTGTTTAGGCCTTTTAAATTTAATTTGACTTGTATTTCACAATAATAATAAAATAATTCTTGATTGGTTTTGTCATAAGTGGAATAAAATCACTTTATTTTCTTTACTTTTGGTGAGATATTGTGTTGATACAATTTATTATTCAATTGTTGTTTAAGCTATCATCATACCTCTCAGAAACTAGTAATGCATAGAATGGTTTAGTAAATTATTAGAAAAATTTATATTCCATATATGTTGAAAATATATATTAGGATGTATGTAGCACCAACAATGGGCATAGAATTTGTACAATAAGAAGAACCAAAAGAAAATAAAGTAGAGACTCTAGAAATTGACATATAATTAATTAGCTTTGAACCTTAAAAATTTTATTATATTGCGTGTGGATATTAATATATAATTAGTTTGTTTACTTGCAACCATTGTAATTATATTTTTCAATTGCAATTAAACAAATCATTATAAGCCTTAAAATCAATGATTTAAATGGCGGGTCAATGTGATCCTATAAGATTTTCTTATTCCATACAAATTAAATAATGGTATTAGGTTGTATGTACAGAGTAAACATATCATTAGTTTGTTCACTTTAATGGGGCCATTGTACTTATATTTCGTGATTACCATAAATTGATTGTAAAATTCCCTTTATATACAAATGGAAATAATTCATAACAAATACTTACATCATTTTTGAATTGTTCCGTTTTTATGTCCTTAAGCAATGGAGTGTTGAGTTGGAGATATGTTAATATCATACATGTGGTTGCATTGCAGATGTAGATGGGCATTACTATAAGTCAATAGATGATGTTAATATTTGAAATGGAAGGGGTTTTCTTCCAGTAATAGACTAAAGATGAAAAAAATATATATATTCGAAGAGAAACAAATTTTTAGTTTCAAGATTTGTCCTATTTTTTAATTCCTTTTTAGAGAGAGAGTGTGAAAATGTTTCTTAAAAAATTATGACGTTGCAATATTTCCAATAAATGTTGCTAAAATCAATATTGATATAGAGGACATTGAAATTCACATGGGACAAGTTTCATTGCCATTTGAAAAAAATATTAGAAGCGGGGATAACAGTACAATTTTATGAGAAAAGGTTGACTGATGTGTGGTTCCAATATGGAGATAATTATAAAAAATCAAATGTATGGTTAATAGATATAACAAAGTATACTTATCAATTCATTGGATATCAATCAAATCTCATCTTGTTAAAATCATATACAGGAAAATAGAAATATACTTGGCCTATGCGGGGTTTATTCCCCTTTCTTAGGGCACTTCATCGTAAGAAAGAGAAGTGTGAATACATTTAAATTTTCAATAGAACATGTACTTCACTATAATGGATGGAAATGATTTCCTTTATAAATTTGTTCACAAGTACATTCCAATTTTTCAATACAATTTTGGAATAGTCTTTGTTGAATTAGTTTGTGTGATTTTATATTTTTGAAATATATGGGAATTGTCATATATCTATATCTATATATATCTATATCTCTCTCTATCTATATCTTATATATATATATATAGATATATAATTGTTTTGCAATGGCTTTGTTGTATTCATTTTTTTCTAATTTGTGTGTTCTTAAATTAATTATTGGCCATTGAAATCATCTTACAAGAACCATTGAGGCATGTTTTATTTTTATTGGCATCTATTTACTTATGTGCATCAACGCTCATATATAAATGTGAAACATAAGTTTTAAAATAGAGCCCATTGAAAGCAAAGGTGCAATTCTTTATAAATAAATTATAATAATTTATTTTGATAAATGTTATGTGCACTATTCACTATTAAGGGTAATAAGAAATATGTTAAAGGTGAATGATTTGAAATTTTTGTGGCATAGGATATGTGATTTCTCAATCCATAATTTCCATAAATGTATATACTTAAATCAATAAAATATTGTAATTGCAACCATACTATATTAGAAATTAGGCACGAAGTCAGTTATTGAGTTTTTACCTATAAAATTCATTTATATGCATGCACCAATGCAATATGCAATTTCTGAGATAAAAAAATATTGTAAATAATTTTGCATTTATTAAAAACAACGTAAATAATGATATTTATTGCTAATTGTACTATCAAGGATTCATTAGATGCTATCATAGATAAATTAGGTCTTTGAACTTTTTGAACTATAAGACATATGATTTCCTTATTTAAAGATATTTCTTCGAAATTTGTACTTTAAATAAACATAAATGATATCCAATGGGTGAAAATTATGTTATTGACTTTTACTTAGTTATTTTCATTAATATGAGTGTATAAATGTGATATATAATAGACATATAATATTATGGATTTCTTCCAAAAATAAATCTAATAATTTCTTCATAAGAAGTATTAAGTTTACTATTTAAGATAAGGGGCCATGGGTTGTAGGTGGATACTTCAAACTCTTTAAATTGTAAGTCACTCAATTTTTAATCCATAACTATTTTTATATATTCTTAAGTCAATTGTTTGTGTATGTAACCATATCATCTCATCTCATATAAATTAATAAGGAATCCATTTATTGAACTTTATTTTCTAATATGAGTGTATTAATTTCACATTGTATTTTTTTGAAATAAAATTCTCCTTAAAATAAAGCTCTCTTCTTAATAAGTCATGGAATAGTTAATTAAAAATATGTTAAATGGACCATGTAAATTCATTAAATATATGCGTCATAAATGGTTGTATTTAAAGTTTTTACGTCACAAGACATTTATTTTCCCATCGATCTAACACTATGTCATTTTCAATTATTAAATAATTTACTTGTGGTTTAAAAAATACCGTAGAATCCAATGGGACTTGAAGCTATTTATTGTATTTTATTTGGTTATATGAATTTATAGAAGTTTATAAATCTGATGACCTACCAGGCCTATGCTCCACAATCAGTATTCTTAAGATGCTGACGCTACACTACAAGTATCAACAGAGAGACTTTAACCCTTCCTATATCTCCTTGGTTCATTAAAATTCCCTCATATCAGTGTAAATAAACAAGAAAGGATTGGTTTTAAAAGTTTGGTTCTATATGGAATACCTAAGCATAATTAAGGAAACACATGAGTATGTCTAACCTCTATTGCTTGAAACCGATGTGCTCGTTTACCTTCAATGCACCTTGATGTGGGGGAACGTTGAAGGTGAGAACATGAGCTCCTAAAAGTAGATAAAAAACAATTCTAAATTGGTGTCGTGCTTTTCCAATGTTAGTGCGACCCTTCTGCCTCATGTGAAACCGATGGCATGACCTTTCTATCTGAGGAGTGACCCTTCTCTCTGAGTACGACTGTTCTCTCTCCGTTGCGACCCATCTATTTTGTGTTGCGACCTTCCGGATTTTCGACGATATCATATTCGTGAGATAATTGCAATGATAAGAATCTCGCTCAACATCCCCTGGATGTTCATTTACAAGACTAAAACTGTGGATGGTCTCGTCTCCCATGGATCCTTGATCACTCTGCTTATACTTCCATTGTGGCATTCTCTAAAGAACAAAATGGATTAACTTCCATGCAATCTGATCATTTCAACCCTGAATGAACTAGTGAATCTCTCAATGAATCGATCAACAATATTTAACCTCTGTAGATCTCCAAGACTCTAATTCTCTCTGTTGTTCAAAATTTGGTTTCAATTCACTATTACTCGAAAGAACATATGTCAAGGTTACAAAACCCCTGCAACCCACCTTCAACCTGAGGTTGCTTTTCTATTTCATTTATAGTTGACTTCATCCCATCTTGACAGAGATTTCCTAAGGCAGAGACTTCAACGCTAACACAATATTCAACATTCACTTGTATGTATATGTGATTTCATCAATATTACTCAACACAAAAATCGTCTCGTAAACAAATCCACAGTTCAATGCATTCAGTAGGATTCAATATAATTTCACATACATTTGATGTATTAAGTGGGTTTCCAAACATTGTACCGGAATCACATGTTTCTGTAGGCATGAAACACCAGAGATGTACAAGCATAATAATTCAGGAATTTAAAAATTCTTAATCTAGAGAAGAACATATATTTACTTCACATTGACAAAGATATTTGAAGTTCCAATGCACTTAAAAATGCATTTCATTAACTAGTTTTAAATATATACAAATACTTGGTCTGATTTCCAATATGGGCATGCAACCCTGGCCTTTATATCTCCACATTACATACTCACCTCTTCTCTACATGCCCCCTTAGGGTTACAATTATAGGAACAATTACATAGTTATGGATCATTCTTGTTTGTAGTTCTTTTTCATAGATCTCTGAAATAGTTCCTAAAATTTCTTAATCATCCCCTGAGGACTTCAACATCAGATCTATCTCTAAGTTATTCCTTTATGAGAAGATTATACCAAATATCTCAATCCACTTTTAACTCAACTAATTTCCTATTCTTGGATCTCCTAATCTCCAATATATTTATGAGATCTTCACAAGTCTAACAACTCCCATATTCTCACATAATTGAGATTTTTTATATTTAAAACCTCACACACATATTTCTCACTCAAATTATTAAAAATATACAAAATTGACTATTAAGAAATCATATTTATTATCAAACATCAGATCCCCTAAGTCAACAAAATATACAATGTTTTTCTTGAGGAGCATGCTCTTACATCAGACTCTGATAGTGGAAAAAAATTCATAGACTCTTGTCTATGAGGTCTATCACTTTTTTATAGTAATGTGACAATGATAAGTCTTAATGAATTTACACCTACAGGATCCCAAACCTTAATTTGTAATTTTCCAAATGCTATGTACCCTTGTTGTTGTTGTATGTCTGTTGTCTTCTGGTTCATTTTCATTTCTTCAATCAGTTTCAAACTTTGATTGATCACCCCTTATGCTGTCAGTTGTCTCCATCTAGACTATCTCATCATCAATTTCCATAGTTCTTCAATCATAGAATAAATTTTTTCTTTCGCATGGAATCCTTTTGTCTCAAAAACTTGCATGAAAACTTTTCTCTCCTATAATTTTGTACATTAATTTTTAATCCATTGGCTACTCATTTCAGATTTTTCTTCCATCCATACGTCATTAATTACTTTGAAAACATATTCCTCTGTAATTTCCATTTGCTACTTCTTACCTTCAAAGTTACATTCAGGAAGTAAATTTCTTGTCATCTTTCTAACTGCATACTCATTCCCCTGTTCTTCTTTGTTAGCGAGTACACCATAAACTTGACAACTAACACCTATCTCTGTCACAATCAAATCTTGAGACACTGCTTCATTTTTTACTACAGTCCCACTCTCATACTCATATTCTTTCAGAAAATACTCCAACAACTCAATTTCTCTTTGACACCTCACAAGTACTTCATCATGATGTTGTTTACACTGTTTAATAGGTTCTTCTTCTTCCTTAATGTCTTCCAGTAGTCATCCTTCCTCATCATTAAGTCCTATGAATGTATTCTTTTTATCATGAGACAAATCTACCTCACCTGATTCTTCAACACAATTTACATTATTATCTTTTTGTAAGCCCTCTTCAAGAGATATCCTTGCCCCATCTTCTACCTTAGCATACTCCCGCATTTTTTCCTCATTAATAACATTAGTCATTGGCTTACCTCTATGAGACAATGCTCTTTTGTTCTTCATAATAATAAGATTTTGATCTTCCATCTGCATGACAGCTTTAGATGATTGTCTTCTCAAGTTCAGTAACTCATCAATGAACTCCTTCTGTTGTAATGATTCAATGCCTTCGTCATCTAAGAGGTTTTCTTCATCATATTTTACTTCAAGATCTTCATCCATCTTGAATACATCTTGAAAATTCTTCCTATCTCCTGCAATACCTGCAATCAAACACAAATTGTCAGTTTTAAAAAAATAAGACCTTGCGGTCTCACTTGCTTCTGTAAATCCTTCATATGATTCAGAAGATCCTTTTTATATTTCTTTTTTGTATCTCTATTACTTTCAAAACGCAATGGACCATGTTTTGGTTCACATACCAAATATTGCTCCTCATACTCATTTACTGTGAGTAACTCTTCCTTCAATTGAGCATTCAATTTATGCCCCCACATCACTTGGAAATTATGTCGTTTGACTTTTATTTTCATAATCCAACCATACCTTTGGTCTTCCTTGTTCCTCTTTAACATATCCATCAATAACTCAGGATATAATTTTATCTCAACTTTCTCTCTGTCAATCTCTTCTTGACTCTTCTTCATGCCATTTTCCTTGGCATATGATCCTTTCTTCCTATGTACTATCTTTGAAAAATACACATAAAGCACACTAGCTTTGTTTTCCTACTTTGTTCTCTCATTCTTTACTAATATCCTCTCTCTGTAATCACAATTCTATCTGCATATACAAGTTTAATAGCATAACTCTATTCTATCTTTACCCAAAGAGCTTTAACTTGCTCTGATACTAAAATGATGACCTACCAGACCTATGCTCCACACTTAGTATTGTTCAGCTACTAAGGCTACACTACAAGTACTAACAAAAAGACTTTAATCCTTCCCATCTCTCCTTGATTCATTAAAATTCCCTCATATTAGTATACATAAACAAGGAGGGATTGGTTTTCAAAATTTTTCACTCTATGGAATACGTTAGCATGATTAAGCAAACACATGAGTATGTCAACCCTCTATTGCTAGAAACCCATGTGCTCATTTACCTTTAGTCCGGCTTGATGTGGGGAAATGTTGAAGGTGAGAACATGAACTCCTAAAGGTAAATCAAAGACAATTCTGAAATGGCGCTACACTTCTACAATGCTGGTGTGACCATTCTGCCTCATGTGCAACTGATGATGTGACCTTTCTATCTCAGGCGGGACCCTTCTGTTCTCACCATGACCCTTCTATCTTAGGTGTGACCCATCTATTTTCTAGCACAACTTTTCTATTTTCTAACGCTATCATATTCCCGAGCTAATTTCAATGACAAGAATCTTGTTAAAAATCCCCTCGAGGTTCGTTTACATGACTGAAACTATGGATGGTCTCCTCTCCCACAGATCCTTGACCACACTGCTCACATTTCCACTATGGTGTTCTCTAAAGGAAATAACGGATTAAATTCCATGCAACCGATCATTTCAACCTTGAATCAACTAGTGAATCTCTCAGTTAATGGATCAACTATCTTTGACCTTTACAGATCTCCAAGACTCTAATTCTCTCAGTCATTCAAAATTTGGCTGTAATTCCAGTATTACATGAAAGAAAATAAGCCAAGGTTCCAAAACCCCTGCAACCCACCCTCAACCTATGGTCATTTTTTTATTTCATTTAGAGTCTACTTCATCCAATTTTAAGATCAATTTCTTGAGGAAGAGACTTCAAGGTCAATGCAATCTTGAATTTTCACTTGCATGTAGATGCAATTTCATCAATATTTCTCTAACACAACAATCCTCTCAGAAAGAAATCCACAGTTCAATGCATTCAACAGGATTCAAGATATCTTCACATACATTCGATGTATTAAGTGGGTTCCCAAATATTCGATTGAAATCACATGTTTCTATAGTCACGAACCACTAGAGATATATAACCATAACAGTTCAAACATTTAAAACATTCATAATCTAGAGGAGCAAAGATATTTACTTCACATTAACATATATATCTAATGTTCCAATGCCAATAAAAATGCATTTCATTAACAAGTATCAAATATATAGAATACTTGGTCTGATTTCCAATATGGGAATGAAACCCTCACCTTTCTCTCCACATTCCATACACACCTCTTCTCTACATGCCCTGTTAGGCTTACAATTATTGGAACAATAACATTGTTATGGATCATTCGGGTTCCCAGTTCTTCTCCATAGATCTCTCAACTAGTTCCTAAAATATCTTAATGATCCCTTGAGGATCTCAACAACAGTTCTATATCTAAATTCTACCTTTATGAGAAGATTGTACCCAATCTCTCAATCCACTTTTAACTTAACTAATTTCCTATTCTAGAATCACTTAATCCCCAAGATATTTATGAGGTCTTAACAATTCTAACATCTGTCATATTATCACATAATTGACAATATTTACATTTAAAACCTCACACACATATTTATAACTCAAATTATTAAAAATATGCAAAAATTCCTATTAATAAATAAAATTCATTATCAAACATTAGATCCCCTAAGTCGACCAATTATACAATGCTTCTATTGAGTAGGACGCTCCTCCATCAAAATGTCAGGTATTCTTTAAATGTATCTCTTAGTGTAAGTAAATATATATTTTTTTCAGAACAAATTAGACGTAACTAGTAATGATTTCAAGTTGTCTATATAAAGCCATTTATCGACTTTTATTTTCCTATCATGACATTTAATATAAGTGTACAAATGTGACATTATTTCTTTGGAAATAAAACTCCATGTAAAATGAAATGATTTTCCTAAAAAAAGGGAATAATTAGTCAATAGTTAATGTTAAGTATATTCTTCGAGTTAACTCAAGATATGTGTCATAAATAAATGTATTTAAACTTTTTCTAACATTGAACATTTTATTTTCCCATTCTTATTAACATTTTGTAAATTTCAATTAGTAAATAATTATTTATAATTGAAATAATATAATAGATGCCAACAAGACATGGAGCACGTAATAAATTTTATTTAGTTATATTAATCGATACATGTTGATAAATGTAATATATTTTTGAAATAAAGCTCTTAATGTAAGTAAAGATACATTTTTTACAAAAAATTAAATTAAAAGACTCAATTGATGATGAGTTCTAAGTAGTTTATTCTATTTTCAAGTGCTAACTTTTTCTAACTATGCATTTTTTAATCAATTACTTGTATATACAATCATGTCATATAAGAAAAGAAGCCAAGAAGCCATTGATTGATTTTTCACTAGTACAAAATGGCTAATTAGTTACTAAGAAAAAGACTAAATTTTGGATATAAATTACTTTTTTCAATCGGTGACCAATATTAGGTAATCTGCAATATCTTATAACGCGACCAACTTTTAGTCATTTTTACCTTAGTCATTAATTGGTTGTCTCAATTTTATCATATACTAATATATTTATTCATACATTTGGACAATAATTTAGTAGTTAATTTAGTCAGGGATTTAGTTATTGATTCCCAAAATTAATGACCAAATATACAACAAATATATTACTATATAATCAACCTAGAAAACTAATTAATGATCAATAAATATGACCAAAATGTTGGTCGTATTATAGGATACTATAAATTAGCTACTAATATTCATATAATATATATATAATTTTAGTCATAACTTGAAACCAATTAATGACTGAAGAAATATGACTAAATTTTGATTGCTATAAGATATTGTAAATTAGCTACTAATAGTCATATATATGTAAAATTTTGTTATCACTTGAAACTAGTTAATGACGAAATAAATATAGCTAAATTTGGGTTGTGTTATAAGATACTGTAAATTAGCGACTAAAAGTATCATATATGCAAAACTTAGTCCAGATTTGTAATCACAAGTTTATCATTTTCACTAGTCATTTATCTTTCCTTGGTAGTTTCATATTCATTAATAAACAACTAATTTAGTAGTTTATATTCGTTTTATTTACTTTTGTTAATAATCATTATAAGCTAATAATTTAGTCGTATATTCTTTTTACTTGTGTTTATCATTAATTAGTATAAACTACTAATTTAGTAATTTTGGATTGATTCTATGTGCTCATTATTAATAAACATAAATTAATTAATATGACTTTGTGATTAAATTCTAAAAATGCCATACAAATTTATATATGTTAATTACAATACTAATGAATATTAGGTGCAACTATCAATAATTCTAACCACAAAAATTATATTATATGAAATGTCAAGTATTACAATATGAGTTTCCAACTTAATATTCGTCGGCCTACAATTTACAAATGACATATTGTTTCATCACTTCAAAACATTATCATTGTGTCACCAAGGCATTGCAAGTGAATTTACCAACTTCGAAGACTTGATGATGAAGCTCTATTTGCGTGTCTTATATGGGATATTCGCTCTAAGAGTAACATTAGACTGATTCTCATTTCTCTCTCTTTTTTCGTTTGTTGCTCCAGTGTTATTTTTCTTCTGTTTCTTCAATTCCCGCTTCTTACCATCAATTCTGAGTTCATTTTTTAAAAAACAAAATAAAATACAATGTAGAGTATAAGACATGAAAGACGATGAATATTATAATATAAACTAAAGTAGATGATATAGGATTTATATGACATATACCTCAACATCAATAATGTCAAACCCATTTTTCCCCATAAAAGCAAGATACTCGAACAGGTTTTGTTCAGTTGGGTGATAATGGTCACTATGTGGCTAGATGACCTAGATAAAAATAGCAAATAAAATTCCATCATAAAAAGCAACACCTTAGTAACTTAGTATTCAACCTTCAAGGAAATCTTAGGGACAATCATTTCAACTATGTTACATGCTAAAAAGATAAAGTTGTACATAACTTGTGAAAACAAATAATCTGAGGTGTGATGTCTAATCCTTGTCATTTTATTTGCAACAACATTGTATTCTCTAACATGTGAACTTGGTCAAGTATATAAACAACATGTACTCATTAAATAGAAACATGAAATTAAAATTTCCTAATAGTCATGAAAATATTTTAACACAAAACAACTAAAAGAATTTCAATCAATTAAGTTTAACGCTAATTTCTTTTTTTTGTAAGTGTAGGTAGTGTCATTATTTTCTATTTATCATAAAGAAGACTAGATACATTGTTTTGGTGGACTCAACCTGCCCCAAAGGAAAAGCAGGTTTGTTGCCCACCTCAGTTTATAGCATTCCAAAAACAAAATTTCATGAGTCTTTCCATACTAGCTATATGCACTATACACCTAAAACTACCTATTAAGTTGCTAACATGCATGAGACTCTGAAAATAAAAAGATCAGAAACCACATAAGATGCTCAAGAGGATCATTCCTCTCTAGTGCCTGCATTCTGGTCCATTTCCATGGGAGTGTCCCTTTGTTCCTCCTGACTTGGGTTAATGCTAACCATCTTGGACAACAACTGCGACGTCTCTTCCAGTTTGTTGTTCTATCTAATCATTATGACCTGGAAGTTTTTCATTTCTTTCGAGAGATTCGACATATCATTTGCGATTTCCATCATTTCTTTCACTAATTATTCTAGTGCTTTTTCCAGGAGGCATTTAAGAACCCAGTAGAGATGAAGAGACTCTTTATACAAAGTTAGTCTTCCCCGCGTATTCCCTAGGTCTCGAATCATATCTGCCCATTCTTCCATCTTAGATTCTGACTGCTCCTCAAACACACTAGTCTCCATGTCTTGGATGATTCGGTGGATGTCCTCACTCGTACCTTCCTGGTATGCTCTTACCGCTTCTTGAACTGCAGTCAGTGTGGACCTTCTTCCTCTACTCTGGTTGTTTGGGATTTCTAATGTTCGGCTTTCTTGGTTCTCTCGCCTTGGTCGTCCTCTACCTCTGCATACTCTGCTGTGACCTGGGCCCACCATCCTGATTTCTTTCCTTAGCTATTGACAATTATCAACCACCGGAATCAGATTTTCAAGTTTCCTATAATCCACTCCCACTACCGTTTTCCTTTCGGGTATTCCTCTCTTTTTATTGCAGTCACCACCATGTTTTTGGGTCTGAAATTGTTCACCATTATCAGTATGCAGGAGATGTATAATACCCTCTGTCAGGCATATCACATGGTGGACCACAGCCATAATTTTCAAGACTCCTTTTTCCAGCTTCCTGTCTGCTATTGTACTGGATTGCTTGCCCTCATTTCCCAATTTTCTTCTTGGGTTGTGCTCCTGGCTATAGTTTCCCCATTCACCAAGAATCCTCCTCCAATTTTGACTCAATTGTCCCTCACAATGCAATGCAGAGGGTAGGGCGACCCCACTCCAGCCCTTTTCTTCTACGGGGACTTGAGATGAATTTAACTTATCCATTCTACCTACTGTAACAAAGAAAACAGAGACAGGGGTCTCGGGTTTCACATACCTAGAATTGCTAACCTCCCTGATGACTCCTCCCGACTGCGTTGTGCTTTGCTCCACCTTCATCTTACTTGGAGTACCCTTTCCTTTCCACTCTGCCACCTTCATATAATATCTCCTCACCGACCTTCTCCCTCTTCCATTATCACCGCTACTTCTTCTAATCACCTATAGTCCACCTCTCCCACTGTGATGTCTTGGGCCCTGTGCTGACCTGCTACTCATTACCTTGGCTAGAGGGGTGAATTCAACGATATGGTTACTTCCAACTATCCTTCCATAATCATAATTACTCCTGTCACCCTCGCCTATCTTATTACACATCCTGATCGGGAGCCATCTACCCCTATTGCCTTTGTGTCGTGTCTTCATGATTGTCCTGGTTGAGAATCGTTCTTAGCTATTCTAATTCCAAGTCTTCTGAATGCACAGTCCATATACTATCCGCTTTCCTTCCCTATTCCTGGCAAACCCACTTTGCAAGAAAATCTACTACTCTATTAGCCTCTCTTCTAACATGCTTAATTATAGTATATTCAAATCTTATTAGAATGATTTCCAGTTCTTGGATTAGACTCGTCGTTCTCCAGCTTTGTGTAACTTTGTCCCACGAGGTCCCATTGTTATGTTTTTTGATTACTTGTATGACCATTTGGGAATCTCTTTCCACTTCTAGGTTATTATATCCATTTATGATTGCTATCTTTAATCCTTGATGCATTGCCATCAATTCAGCCTCATTGCTACTCATAATGCCTCCATTGTATGAGTAGATCCATTTTGTTCTTCCTTGATCATCCCTAAAAAGACCTATGATCCCTACTGGGCCTGGATTTCCTTCAGAGGCTCCATCAAAGTTTAACTGTATGAATCTAGCTGTGGGGTAGGAGAAATGCATGGTGTCATTATGCCCTATCCTTGGTTCTTTCCACATCCGTGGAGCCACCATCCCTTGATGCAGGTTTAGCTTCTTTAAAATTTGCTCTTCTTCTGGTGTCACTTCCCAATCTTCTTCGTTCCAAGTATCTGAAAGTATTGTCTCACGAATATGACTCAAGGTTTTTCCCCAGACTTGATCTTTTGTCATCTCTTTATTTTGGAAATTTCTTATGTTTCTTTCTTTCCAGATCATCCACATATTCATCCCTACTCCTGGGCTCCAAGCTCACCTAACCACCGGGCTCATAAATTGTCCACCTCCCCAGATTTTAATAGTGTTTTTAATGTTCTGTTGATCTCTGTGGGTTTTTCTAAAGAAATTCCTTACCTCTTCCCACTGTTTTGGAGCTTCCTTTCATGAGTTAAGGAGTTGTTCTTGCGTTTCCTGTTCTTGTTTGCAGAGAATGCATCTGGGGGGCCATGTATACCTCTTTTTTGGAGTTGATCCCAAGTCAGGATACGACCTTTGCTTACCAGCCATATGAAATGTGATACTTTTGGCCACCAATTTCTACTCCATATTTGTTTCCAATTGACTGTCGTATCCTTTGGTTCTCTGGGGATTATAAGATGGTAAGCTTCTTTAATTGAAAAGTTTCCTTTTATTGTGTGTCCCAATCTCAAAACATTTGGTCTAGATCTTATAGGTAATCTTCTTGTCTGCATTTCCTTTTGATATAACTCTTTTTGTTCTTCAACAATTTGATCCATCCATTCTTCTGGATTCTCCTAGATTCTCCATACTTCATCTTGGCTCTCTATCTTCCAGAAGTCCTTTACAAAATTCATTCCCTTCTATATTGTTTTTTGGCTGATATCCATTAGGGCTTGCAGTCCATTTAGTCTTTCTCTTTACTGCCAGGCTTCCTCCCAAAACCTAGCTGAGCTACCATTCCTGATTTCCCAAAAAGCATGTCTGGTTATTATCTCTCTGTTTAGACTGGCTAGGTTACATATTCTCCACCCTTTCGGTGTATCTCGTATTCTTAATATTTCCTCTGGTTTTGTAGGCATATTATGTCTTTTTTTCCATATTCTTTTCCATAGGTTGTTTCCTCCATTCAACTAGCACCACCATAGCTTTCCACCCATTTCAAGATTCAGGATATAGGGATCTCTAAGGCCCAATCCTCCCTCTATCTTACTTTTCACCAAATCCTTCCAGGATACTAAAGACCATTTTCTTTTATCCTTCTGACCTCCCCATATAATTTTTTGAAGATCTATGTCATCTTTGCACACACTCCTTTTGGGGCAGCCCTTGCTGATAGTTGATATATTGGGATTGATTGAATGACTGCCTAAAATAAAACAACTCTTCTCGCAAAATTTTGAGCTCTGAAAGACCAATTAGCTAGTTTTCTAGCAATTTTCTCAATTGTTTGTTGCCAGTTTGACATCCTAAGGGCATTCAGGGCTAATAGAGTTTCGATATATCTTGTTGGGAGTTCTCTTGAATGAAATCCCAGAGTTCTTGTTAAAAACAATTTGTTCTTTCCAGCAATATTGAAAAAATAAGTGCAGGACTTGTCATTGTTAATTTGTGTGCCAGAAGTTGTCATGAAAAGGTCTAAAATTTCCTTGATTCTATGGGCTTCTTTGAGGGACACATTATAGAACAACATAATGTCATCTAGAAATTACTGGTGGGTGTTGGGAAGGTTGCTACCCCATACTTGGATTCCCTTAAGCTTTCTTTCTCTTACTTATTTTTTCATGTATCTTCCTAATCCTTCTACAGCTATGATGAACAGGAAAGGAGACAATGAATCCCCTTGTCGAAGACCTCTAGACTCTTTAAAAGGCCAGGAGGGGGTTCCATTCACAACGATGGAGAAATTGGTTGAAGAGATCATGGCAAAGATCTATTCAATCCATCTATTACAGAAGCCAAAAGCCCTTAGAACGTTTTTTAAATACTTCCAATTTAGAAGGTCATAAGCTTTTGAAAGGTAAAGTTTAATCATCATACCTACTTCCTTTTTAACTTTTAATGAATGCACTACTTCTTGGGAGACCACAAGTCCATCCAAGATTTGCCGACCTTCAACGAAGCCTGTTTGTTCCGGGGAAACAATGCTAAATAAGATAGGCTTGATTCTTTTAGCCAGTAGGGTAGCTATTATCTTATATATCACATTACAGAGGGCAATAGGTCTAAAGCCTTGGGGGACTTCCGACCTATTTTTCTTAGGAATTAGAGATAAGAGTGTTGAGTTTAGGCTTGTACTTACCTTCTGGTTCCTTCTTGATTCTTTCACCACGTCTAATATGTCTTGGCCCAAGAATTCCCTTCTTGCTTGATAGAATTTGACCATCAATCCATCAGGGCCTGGGGCTTTATTCTTTTTCTTTCCTTTCACTATCTCCTCTACATATTCCAAGGTAGTTACCCCCATCAGAGCTAGGTTTTGTTCTCTAGTTATCCGACTCAGTATCTCTTTACGTATTCTTTGATAGCTTCTCCACGTACTACATTGGGTTCAATAAGGAGGTCCCTGAAATGCTTCACCAAGGCTTGTTCTATTTCCTCATGTTGTGTAACTTTTGTCCCTGCTTCATCTTTAATAGAAAAAATTCTATTTCTTTGCCTTCTTTAGATCATTGCTTGGTGGAAGAACTTTGTATTCTGTTCCCCTTCTATTAACCAATTTACCCTGGATTTTTGCCTCCACAATATTTCTTCTTGTTTTTGGCTCTCTTCCAATTGTCCTATCGGGATCCCTTACTCTCTTTCCAAGTCATCTCTTCTACCTATATTTATTATTTCTTGTTGTATTTGCTTCATCTTTTGATCTAGAAGTTGCTGACCTTTGAGTATATGTCCAAATTCCTCCTTACTCCATTTCTTGATGTTACCCTTCAGTTCTTTTAGTTTCATCCAGAATGTCTGCATTCTGTTTCTTCCTTTCTGACTACTTCGTTTCCACCATTCCTCTACTTTCTTCATAAAAAATTTATCCCTAAGCCAAAAGGCTTCGAACCTAAAGGGAGTTTTCTTAGGGCTAGCTTTAATGTCCAGTTCTGCTTTAATCAGCCAATGATTCGATCCCATTCCAGGAAGAATCATAGCTTCAATGAAAATATCCCAATTTATGATTTGTTCTGACATTAGGAAGCGATCCAGTCTGTAGGCGATCTGGTGTCTGCCTCCTTTCCTGTTATTCCATGTATGTATTTTGTTTATTGTTTGTATGTCTACAAGCCTTTGTTCCGCTATCCAATCTCCAAAGGCTTCCATGTCTGCCTCTTTTCTTCTGAGCCCAACCTTTTTTTCGTCTAATGATTTTATCATATTGAAATCCCCTCCCACAATCCAAGGTGAAGTTGGATACAAAGATCGTATGACTACCAAGTTTTGAAGGAAAACCCTACGTTCACTCTGTATATGGGGTCTATATACATTAGATAGGAGAATCCATTCTTGAGAACCTAGAATTCTGAATCTACCTGAGAGGATGCGTGTTATGTTGGTCTAGTTTTCAAATTGGACTTCCTCTGGGTTCCAGATTATTGTTGCTCCTCCTGCACTACCTATCGATTCATCACCAATGACCTCATAGTACAACTTGAGATTACTCATCACTTCTTTTAGTTTCCTTTCTCGAACTTTTTTTTCTTGGATTAGCATTATATTGAGTTTATCTCTTTTGAACCTCTCCTTTAGATATCTTTGTTTTCCCTTATTGTTTAGCCCTCTAATGTTCCATCTTCTAATAATCATTTTAATAGTTTAAGGGGTTGTTGGAACACCTCCGTCAATGGTACAAATTTTCCTGAGTTCACCAACATATCTCCTACCATTTGGATAGTCTCACTCATAGGTCTCCTTCCTCTTTTCCTTTCACCCTTCCGTGTGATTCCTATTTCAGTGTTCTGATCTCCTTGTGATCCAAGTTGATCTGGTTGCTTTGCTATCCATCTCCCTCGTTTTTCTTTGTATCTTTGGAACATATCTTTATAGAGTTGTTTTTGGTCATCTGGTATGAACCGTTCATCCAAATGCTTCCATTCCTGTAGAGGTTTTCTCATGACCTTTTCCTCCTCTCCTTCTTATTCCTGCTGAGGATCTATTTCCATTTGGATCTATTCTTGCTCCTTATCTCCCTTCTCTCCCTCTTTTTCCAACTCTATATTATTCAGTTCGTTCTTTTATTTTTTGCTTTCTTTCTGGGTTTCTCCTATTTCTTCTTATTCTTCTTCACCTTCCACTTCTATTTCTAAATCTCGTAGGACCTCAAATTGATTCTGGCTTTTCTGATTTCCTTCTCGATAAGATGGATTTAGTTTGGTTTTTCCTTTTTGGGGTCTCCTTCTTCTCTGTACTTCTATAACCCCTCCCTTGTTTCCTTCATTCATCTTCCTCTCCTGCTCTATACTTCTCTATTCATCCACCTGATTTATAGGAGTGTTGAATTCATTCATTGGGCATTGTTTGAACAAATGGCCATACTCGTGGCACCATTTGCGCCTGAACGGAATGTGTTCATAATCAACTGGCTGTTGCCAAACCTCGTCGTGATATTCTATTTCAATATGATCAAGCAGTGGTTCTGTGATATTCATATAGACACAAATCCTGGCATATGATGTATATCTCCCTTGCTTGGTGGTTTCTGCTACCTTCACAAAGGTCCCGATTGAGTTCCCAATTCCTTCTAAAATTTATGGATCCCAGAATTCAATCGGGAGCCTAGATAGTCTGACCCAAACTGGTGCTGCTAAAATTTTTTCTTCTTCCAAATTGTAGCACTCTTCCCATTGTCTCATGAATATTCTTGCATTATTGAAGAAGTATGGACCCTCTTCAAATATTCTCTCCTTATCCTCTAGATTTGCGAATATTACTATGAAAAATCCCTTTGCCCATATTTTAAGATCCATATTCCCTTTGGGTTTCCACTTCTGTTGTATCCATTTCGTCAAATCTTTCTCAGACAGTCATGTTCCTAGAAACTTACAAATAGGTGCATGGTCTTTCATATATCCTCCGTACTCCTCTAATCTATTATTGGGAACTATGAACTTGGGTTTTTTGGTAGCCATTGGTAGACCTTTGTTCCCTGTCCTCACTTGCCATATTGATACCATCACTGGCGCGTCCCTGCTGCGATTCCCTGGCCCGCTATTTGCACCAATTCGACTTGATTCCCCTACGGTGGTTTTTTTGTAGGAGGGAACTTCTCCCCCCCCAGTTGCTTTAGTCATTCCTCCCAGTCTATTTTGATCTCAGTGGCTCCTTCTTTTATTTTTCTTGACAGTGTGTTGGTACTTTATTCCGCAGGTGGGTAGGGGATCCCCTGCACCTCTCCAAGAGCAGGTCGACCTGGGGTTGCCTGTTCCCAAACCCTAACACTAGTTCCCCATCACTTTTCTCAGCTCGTCCGCTTCCATCGTAATCGATCCTCGTTTCTCATTATGCTCTTATCAAGTTTTATTCTAATTTCATCTTCAAGCTTTGGTTGTTTTCTAAATGGACGTGATACCAAGTATTTTCAATTGAATAGTTGAAATACAAAGAAAAATGAAAAGAAACATTTAAAATATGATGAAACAATAAAGAGAGGATACCATGGACTGTACATTGCATTTATAACCAAAATTGTTTACCTATCCACCGGTGTCTTCTCTGGCATTCCGAAGAAAAATACTTGCCCAAAATAAAAATGAGGTGAAGCAATCACAAGATTAAAAGCCATAGGAATCCTTACTAGAAACTCAAACAAGCTTTCTTTAGTTGGGAACTAGTGGCCACCATGTGTCTATATGACCTGTATAAAGAAAGAAAATAAAATGTCACCATAGAAAGGAACACCTTAGGAACATAGTATTCAACCTTGAAGAAAAAACATAGGAATAACAAAGGAAACTAAGTTACATGTTCAAATGGAAAAGTGGTGAATTAGCGTACCATATTTCCAGCTCTCCAATTTTTTATTGCATGAAACCGACTAATATCTAATACAAAAATCAAATAATTTTCATTATAACATATTAAGAAAGTTTCTACAAGCAATGCCTTAAGAAGCAGCTTCTCCATTTTCCAATCAAGAGGAAAATTCAATTCTTGGTAAATATGAAGATCCCCTTTCTATCTACTCTCACGAATTATGTATATTTAGACGTACAAAAAATATTGTACGAGGAAAGTGTATAGAAAAAATATCTATAAAATTGAAAAAATATGACAACGATGACATAATGAGAAAAAATAATGAAAATTAAGAAACTTTATTTATTTGCATTAGCAAAAAGTCACACAGAATTCAAAACCAAATCTCAAGATTTACACAAGAAATTGACACCCTTATTACCATTTTGTTAATACTAGTGCCCCTAAACATCATCGACTTGTTGGTAATAAAATGTTTTGCTATTTTAAATTGTACCCTGAAGAGGATGATAAAGGGACAAATGCACATCATTTCAAACTAACAAATTTAAAACAAAAAAACAAATAATGTTGATCTTTCTGTGTTCATGAAACATTGTTTCAATATTAACAACCTTCTTTACAAAGCAAAGATGCATTAACTAAAATCCCAAGGAATGCATTTGTTCTTTCACTACATCACACTTTTTTGCTATAAAAGTTTACCAATTAATCCTAATGTCGCTCAAAATTTAAAAAAAAAACGTTTACTATACAAATTGTCTCATTTATACTTGACAAGCTGAAGTTTGAAAAGTGCAAATTGATTATGATTTAGAGTTTGTGAGACTCACAGCTTGACGATAATTTTGTGTTTATTATGCACCCACATTCTCATCATGGATTATGAGTTTCATGCCAACCACCTTGATAAATCTATATTGCAATCACCATGACCTGGGACTTTTCCATGTTCACAATGGGGAGGGTGAATGGTAAAACCCCATTAGCTAACCTATACGTACTCTAAAGAGAGTATACGTCCTACCCATTTATGTATTGGCTCATTGAGCATGTAAACATCAATAACATAGAAGAGAAAATGCAGACAAAGGTTTTAATAAATCCATGTATTAATAAGAATCTTATACTTAAAGTGAGATCATAATTGTATAGAAGTTATCTGGATTTCAAGAAGTCAAATTTTAGTTCTAATTAAATAAGAACCCAAATGAAACATCCTTCACTTCCAAACATTCGTTTACCAAATCACATTAATAATACATATATATTTCCTCACCTACCTATCATAGTGAAAAACATAAGGATAAGAAAGATGAAACTCTTCATGTAAAGTAATGCATAAATGTTGTTAGATGGCTCTTGATTAATGTTATTTTCCACACCAATGTCTCCTGACATCCTCATAGCATTCTTTGTATGAAGGAATTGGTACATAACATATCCCTATACATCAACACCATATGACTCAATTTTATGTTGAACAAGCTAGCTACCATTAAACTTCAAGAAATATAAAGAATAAATAATCTAAACATTTTCATAAAGCATCAAAGTTTGATCGTACATGTTCTATTGAGATATTCTTCCATTTATTGAAGGTCTTATGTTAAAATGGAAAACTCAGAAAATAAGATGGCAATTATAATAGCACCCAAGACACAATTTTCATATCCTTTATAACTTTGGAAAAATTAATGCATGGGAACAACGGGAAAAACATCATAAAACCTAAATGGAAAATCATAAAAACATGGTCCACCACTATCCCAATCCATCAAGCTCCATGATATATAAAGAATAAATAATTGGTTCATTTTCACAAAGCCTCAAAGTTTGATCCTACACATTGTATTGCAATGTGCTTCCATTCATTGAAGGTCTTAAATGAGAATGGAAAACTCAAAAAATAATATGCTAGTTTTAATAGAACTTGAGATACAATTCCATATCCCTCTTATTATACTTTATAGCTTTGAGAGAATGAATGAATGGAAAATAAAGGGGTAAGGAAGATGTGAGGTAAATTTGTAACTAAAGAAATTTTTTTATGGTGAACTTAAGGAGAAAATCAAGGGAGGAAAGTAAAATGATGTCAAATTTCAAATTATAATTTGGAAAAAGGGGAAAATCTCTAATTTTTTAAGAGAATAATACACTACATACAAAATCCTACAACTTGTGAACAACTTGGGCTATTTTGCATGGCGTTTTAGAGAGAGGGGCAAGGGGAAGGTTGTCATGGGTAGAAGTTAAACAAAAATTTGAATGGGACAACCAAAAATATTTAAAAATAAAATAAAATTTTGAAGTAATATAAAATTTAAAAACAAATATTCTAGAACATAGTGCTATAATATAATTCAATAAAAGTAACTACCATAGATAATAGATCTAATGTAACTCAATAAAAGTAACAAGACTTAGATAATATATCTTAAATATCTTGTCTACATGGATATTATAACTCTCCCAAAAGAAAGAGTTGATATAGGATACAAAATCCTACCAAACATGGGAGTCAAAATTGTGAAGGAAATTAGCCCTCATTACAAAAACATACTACATAGTATTTAGGCATGCAATGCATAGATAACGTTTGTCCAAGTTTCAATGTAGAAAAACTCGGTAAACATTTGTATTTGAGTATTGGAACCAAATGGGCACTAGTTTCGATAGTGGCTATTCAAGTGTCCTCAAAACCATCCCAATAGATCTCCCAAAACTCCTTGTTTTTGGAAAGAGCCATCTAGAGGATCTAGGATAAGTCCCCAAAACCATCATAAGACATCTCCCAAACATCACATTTTCTCGAAAGAACATTTAGACAATGTGGGAGAGGATTGTACATCCTCGTAGATGTGTCATTCAAAATAGAGAATTTCCCCTTGCAATCATGAAGGAGGGGAGAATCCAGAGGATGCATCCCAAAGGTAGGGACAAATCCCCCTATGCAATATTGTCCTCGGTGAATAATCAAAATGATACACTATAAAGTGATCTAAGAGAGTGACACACTAACATATGAACTCATAACCAAGTGTAGAAATTGACCTATATATCCAGAAGTAGAATGTATGTAAGGAAATTATGAAATGATTCCACACATATATGGAAGATAACATTTATCATATCGAGTTAAATTTTAATACTAACATCCCCAAAATTGGAGGGCCTAAATGAAGGAAACAATGGAAAATAAAACTTATAATTGGATATATCTATTCTACTTCCTGAAAAATGCAAGAAGGTTGTGGATTACAAATTTACAACTATGATTACATAAGAACTCCTAACAGGTTTTAGGGGAACCATACCCATGGGCTTCAGAGCAGTAATGAAATGTTTCAAAATTCCCATTAATGGCTTTGAGAGCATCAAAAGCATTCCAGTTTCTATATTCTTAGATTCAGACAACTCTTTTGGGTGCTTCTTGGACACTAACAATTTTAGGGATAGTTTGGACACTACTTACTTGCATATCCCTACATGTGACACCACTGTTGGGCATTTAAATGCTACCTAAAATTATTGTCACTAAACCCTGTAAGTAAATTTATTAATTTCCTAATGATAATCGCAAAAATAGGTCAACGGCAATGAAGAGGATTGTAGTAAATATGACTACAATGTAGGAGTGCAAGTGCATATCCTATAAAAAATGCTAAAAGTAACATATAGAGAAAGAAATTAGTGGTAATGTTATTGTGACATGCATATAAGAGACCATGGTATAATACAAAATACTCAATGGCCTACTAAAAAGGAATGAGTGAGAAAGATGGTAAGGTCTTGCAATGGAGCTACATATTTCAGGGCCTCCTGAATCTAATTACTAATGGCAAGGAAGGTGAATTCGGTATAGTTGGACTATCAAAGTCCCCTAGGGCCAACAATGGAACCAATCATATGATCCTAGGTGGGTGTATGAGTAAGGGGAACTCCTAGCATCTATGGTAAAAAGGAAGAAACACTCAATCGGTCTTTGGCTACTCCTGTGGGATTGGGACATAGCTAGACATGTCAAGAGAACCTTGTTCCGGAAATGTAAGTAATTGGTTCTTCTGCTGCTCTAGGAACCTATGAAAATGATCTATTGTTCAGCATCACTAATCTAGTCTTAATGGTATTTGTCGATCTCCCCAATGGGAAGGCTGAGAAGAAACCCAATATCTCACCCTTTTAATGTCTAGATAATTTTGAACCTTTACTTGTTCTATGTACCTCAAACATTATAATCTTTCTTCACATCACACCTCCACCTCTGCTACCCAAAGAGGTGCCTTTTGATGCCACAAATGTGCATTATTTTTTAACATTTTTGGATGTCTCACATCACATTTTTTTTTAAATTATTCCTTTTAATCTTAGTTTTAGTTTTAGCATGGTTTCTTCTTTTATTGTGCCTTTTTCTAAATGTTTTAGGTCTAGGCAACACTCCACTATATGTTTTCCCATTTCCTATTCTAATTTTAGAAATATTTTACTTGTCGTTTACACTGGTGTCTGCATGGAAAAAATACTTTCCGCTGAACAAGTAATCCAATGCCCCACTCATTGAATATTATGTTAGGAATATTTCTCACTAAAAAATCATATTGATTATTTGTAGACTCATTTGAAAGGTGCTACAGAGATTTTTCTTATGAATGGAATAAGGTCCTCCAGGCTGCATTAGACCTATCCACTGCTTAGAAGTATTATGGATTTATGAAGTCACATAGTACCACCTGAAGCCATCATATAAATGAGTGAAATAATCACTTCTGAGGTAATCATGCCACTCTTCTTTATGGAATATTAATATTTTAATGGTACTACTATCTGCATTTGTATTTCTTGATACCACATGCGGTATTCCTTTGTTGCTAAAATGTTTAGCGTCCAAAGATGCTATTGTTGTTGGATATTCCATATGAAGGATAAGATTTTTTCCTTTTTAAAACTAGTGAAATCTAATTGCAGTTTCAATCTTAGAAACCTTTACAAATTACCTTCATTTTTTTTCAACTTCTATTGTTAACATCAAATAACTTGTAACTACCACTAGCCTTGGAATTACCTTTACTTGGTTCCTCTAACCCTTCATAATTACTAACTTGACCAAAACTATTAATACTCTAATATTCTATGTATCTCCCAGGGGTAGTGAATGGTCAATATACGAGGGGTAGTGCATGGTGAACCACACATTGACTGTCCCAATTAATTCCCATGCATTTGTCTTTATCAATTTCGTAGCAGTGTGTTAATTCTATAACAACGTGTGAATTATGTGGCTATGCATGGATCCACAAAAGTTTTATTGCAGTGGAAACTTATTCATTACTCTTACTAAGAAAATTAACTAAATGACAGGAAATGCAGATCAAAAGATAATATTTTGATACTAATTACATGAGCCCAAGCATGCTAACTTCCTATGAGATTAACACCTCCAACAAGGATTCTCACATTCTCTTGTTCATCTTCTGACTCATCCTATTGGAATTGGGCTTCAATTACCATTAATTTTCATAGTGATTTGCCTGCATCATTCTATGTCCAACATTCATCATGCTTCTCCTTTCCGAGTTCAAAAGGAATCTGCTCTAGGATGTTTTTGCAGTTGCTCTAATGTCATAGTTGATGCAGTTTTTCTGACTGTACACTAGAAAAGTCTAGAACTGACTCCAAATGGGTGCAGATCCTCTGGCTGCTACTGGGACACATCTACAAAATTGATGAAGACACCTTTAGTCTACACATGTGTACATTTACACACCCTATTCTAGCCCATAGGTAAGTCCAATAATATTTCTCAATATCTGAAAAAGTGTTATTATCAAAATAAGAAAAACATTATGCCACACAACATTATAATTGGAGGAATGAAGAGAGATTGAACACCTAATTCTAGCAGATAAGAAATGAACATGAGTACACAACCTATGAAATCATAAACACAATCTCTTTATTTATTAGCTCCTCCTCTAATCTTTAATGTAACACATAGGTTAAAATCATGGTTTCCAACCAATAATTAATGCCACATGCATGCTAAGACTCCTTTGGGCACAATATCTCTCTGCCTCAGTTACATAGAGGTAGGCTTGTCCACTTATTCATACATTACAATAATTATAAACTAAATTTATTGAAAGAAATACATCTAAACCCCCAAAGACCAATGTTGCCAGTTTTTTTGGGTGTTAGAAACCCACTACATAGTGTATACTAAGAAATGACAATAAAATTTTACTCTTTTAGGACATTTCCATGTATAACACATCACGTACAAAACCATCAGAAAGAATATAGAAACCAAGTTAAAGCTAGCCCTAGGAAATTTGATATTTGAGTATTAGGGAGGTTTTTTATACAAAGACAATCGTAGATAGTCTGTTTCTCATACAAGAATCCAACCATTATGTCAAAGTCAAGAAGGAAGGTGGCATGTTATTGAAAATGGATGTGGCTAGGGCATATGACATAGAAGTGGGATTTTCTAAGGGCTAATTTGCTAAAATTTTATTTCTGTTCAAAGTGGGTGAACTGGGTGCTTGAGTACTTATCAACTCCATATTTTATTATTCTCACGAATGTTGGGAATCATGATTTCTATTAGATGAAAACCCGAAGGTGTTAGTAAATTATCACATCACCAAAGATAAGGATCCACAAGAGGCAGTTATTCCATGTCGTGAAGCACACAGGGAGCGTTGGTTT
>APFE031234272.1:0-14320 GCA_000404065.3 Pinus taeda
CCCCCCGCAAATCAACTACATGGCCACCTATCCCATACCTGTATCCAGCGATGCCGCCGTCATGCGTAGTGTCCTGGGGGCATTGGGTCCTGACTTCTGAGATGTTGACCTCCTATCAGGAGAGCCACTCTTGGAAGCCCCAACTTCCTGTTCATTATGATGAAGTTCGGGCAGAGCATAGTTCGTTTTCCTATGTCAAGCTCCTTAAAAAATGAAACTAGGTCTAGTCGGAGCATAGTTCCTTGTCTTGAGTCAAGCTCGTTAAAGATGAATCACGGATTTTCGAGCATAGTTCCTGATCCTGTGTCAAGCTCGTTAAAAAATGAAACAAGGGTTATGAGGATAGTTCTTTTACTATGTCAACCTCATTAAAAAATGAACCAACTCCCTTTCCAAATCGAGTCTTTTGATTAAGATATCGTAAAATACAAGTCGATTCTTTCCACGACCTCGAATGTGAACCTTCATTCCATCCACTTTGTTGAATGCAATGAAGCTTGGGGGGCATGTACCTCGTTTTGCGTCGTTATGCTGGGGGCATTCAAACTTATGACAAGCATAGTTTTTCATTTCAAGCTTGTGTAAACATGAAACTGAATCCAAGCAGAGTTCTCCATGGTTCAAGCTTGTGTAAAAATGAACCTATACCCGAGTCACCTTTAAGCTCTTTTCTAACTCGTAAAATATGAAAAGATTGCCGAGTATTTTTTCCTTTTTGACTCGCTAAAGAGAATAAAAATGGAGGTCTTCTTTCAGCTCTTTTCTGACCATTTAAAGTTGAAAAGATTGTCGAGTTATTCCTATCGACTCGCTAAATGTAAATGAGAGGCGGTCGTCTTTAAACTCCTTTCCGACCGTATAAAAAATGAAAAGATCGTCGGGCCTTTGTCGTTTCAGGTTCGTTAATGGTAACGAAACGACGTGATATCGATCGCTTTTTTACTTTTTCATGTCGGTGTCACTACTTACGAAAAGTACTCCTCGGTCGTAATGGTCGGGCGGTTCTTTCAAGCATAGTTTTATACTTTTTCGGGCTCGAGAGACACAACTTTACGAAAAAGGACACCCCTGGAGTTTTCTTTTTGTTGTCTTTTCAAACTCTGTAAACATGAAAAGACGCGGAGTTTTTCCTTTGTCAGACTCGTTAAAACTTTAATGACATCGGGTTTCGTCGTGATGACACCTCTCAAGCATATGCTATCCCCGTCAAGCTTGCCATCCAAAAATAACCGGGGTACTCGCCAGAAATGGTGGGGGAATAAAGGAATCATAATCATCGTCGTGTCGGCAGTATGTCGCTCTTGAACATGGCACTTGTCTGCATTCGTGCCTGGGTGGGGATATCTCATCTTGTTTCACACTTGCCTCAGTGGGTTTGGGTTATCCTGTTTGACCATTCATCTGCTCATCGTCTTGTCGTTATGACCCCTGATCATTTGACATCAAATACTGCCAAATCCGCTGTTGTGCCGTCGATATGTTCAAGAGAAGTTGACCTCTGCAGAATACTCAACCTCCCTCTGATATCTCACACAAAACATGTTATCCCTCTTTGTCTCATGTCGATGATGTGGGAAACATTATGGCCCACCTTCGATCAAGATCACTTCCTGTCGACTTCAGCTCATTATCCAAGAAGATGACCTAGAGACTCCCTTCAGGTGCCTTAGGGCCTGCATGCCTCAATGGCAGGTTCTTCGTGTTCGATGAGAGGTTTTCATCATTGGCCTCCGATCGGATGATTCTGCGGGTGTTCGACACTGACTCATTGATTCGCACGCCGTGGATTGTACCTATAGTACCTTGAGGACCATCGTCATTATTGGTGGCACCTCTCGCATCTGTTAACAATTTTCATCATTGACTGGTAATCAGACAATGTTCATGCATGTTCGACTTCGACTCCTGTATTCTCATGCTTGAACTTGTACTGTCTTCGGATCGAGTTGGAGCGCAAGACCCCAGATTGTGCATATTGAAATCCGGGTTGCATTTTGTGGATTATTGTAATCATTACATGACTCATTTATTGGATGGCTGCGACCATACCTGAGTCCATTCATTGATCCTCATCGAATGGCTACGTCCATAACTGGGATCCAGTTTTTATATACTCTGTTACAGATGGCTGCGCCCATACCACATATATCTTGTACTTGAGATATCAGTTGTACTTCTTTTCGCAGGTTCTTCGGCGGCAGTGTTTGCAGTCACACATGTTCTTGTAAAGCACTTCACCCCTCTCTCTCTCGGGCCTCATGCTTTAGGGGGCATCTGTTACACAGTAATTTGTCACCGTTTGTCACCGTCCCTATTACCCCTCTCCTACACCTTGGAGGGTACATTCCGAGACTTGTGAGAAGTGACAAGACTTGAAACCACTTGCATCATTCCCCTCTGAACATGAGCTTCATAGGCCCTGAAGACATCTCCTGCAGCTTGCCCTTAAAAATAGCCCTTTTTACATTAGTGCTGGCCCACTGTGTTCTGCCCGCGCCAATGGGGAAAATCCTATAAAAGGGGCACGCTATTAGCGCTCTGTCCCAGAGTCGCAATCGCGCCAACCTTTTTGGGCAAAGTTTTTAACCAATCAACCTCTAAAAGTTCTCTCCAACTCATTCACCAACTGAATCTATGTTAGGTGAGGATGGTTTGGCTTCGAATCTCCTTGAATGGGAATTAGTTTTCCACCCTTCCATGGAAGTTTCCAAGAGATGAAGCCAAATCCATGATTGTTGTGATTGATCTTATCCCTTCCTCTTTCATCTATAAAAGCTTGTCTCCATGCCTTGAGCAAGCTAGTGGTAGTGGTAGTAATACTGGTGTTGAAAGGAAGATATCAAGAGATTAGAGTTGCAAGAGCCTTTTTTGTGTCCATAAGGCTTAACCTAAGTGAGGAGATCTTGTCACCAAAGAGAGAGAGGCTTGTCCCTCATCCCTTCAAGCTTTGCAAGACTTATGTAGCTGAGCACCCAGCCAAAGGAGGACTTGACGTCAGGGCACTGGTTGTATTCTCCTTTGTTGATTATTAATAATAGATGACTATCATTATGGTTCCACTCTCATTGTCTTTGTGATGATTAATGTTGAGTTATATCCTTCCCGACTGATGTATAATTGCATTTATTAGATTTCACGCTTGTGTTTGTCTTGTTCTCTTTGTGTGTAGGTGTCCATTCACGGAGATCGTGGAGGACTGTGACCGGCCAAATCAAAGAAGCGTGGGCAACGTCTCTTCTACGAACGAAAGCGTTGGAATCCAAGTAGGTCTTCATCACCTACCTTTTATTTTCAATTAGGGACTTGCGTGGTAGCATTGTTTGATTTTTGCTAGACCAGTTCTGGGCTAGTAGGGATCGCCTCTATCCGTAGAGAGGATCTACCTCTCCAACAATCGGTTCTAATGTCCTATTCTAACTGCAAAACTTCTTCTGTAGAGGCAGCGGTACCAAAAATAATTGGAGTAACTGGAGTCTCTAATGATGTTGAAACACAAGTTTCAAATAAACCAGGAGATTTCGACCCAGTTAAATGAGATCACTCGGCCCAGAATGGTTTTGTTTTCATAGTCAAAGATGGTTGACTCGTTAGTCTCTGCAAATGACAAGGTTTTGATTGAATTTCTTCCACGATTGCGGATTACTTGATCAACTCAAAATTAAAAGGGGAAAATGTTATTCCGAATTGAATTAATTTTATGACGCTTTGACACAACTTGCTTTTTCAATTTTTAAGAGTCGAGAAAAAGCTAAAGGTTACTCTAGTCGCCTTCGGTTTTTAATGAGCCTGAAGTGACAAGTGCTCAGATGGATCTTTTCTTTTAAGGAGTTGAAAAGGAACGAAAGTGACTACTCTAGAAATCTAGATAGAGGGATTACCAAACCAATCGCAAAACTGCAATATACACCTCGGTGGTAAATTAAAGAGAAATTACCAAAGACTTTGCGTACGATAGTCAATCTTCCCGAATGTTGTGTTTAGTGCATTGTGATCGATAGGGCGGTAGACACAGCTTCCTAAGGATAAAAGATATCAGCCTATTGTGATCTCCCAATATATACTCAATGGTATGTGGGATCACGATTTCGTACTGGCACTTGTCGTATCAAAGAGGAGGAATCACCCAACCTACGATGAAAACGATAGTTACCAGGCTTTACGATGCCGGAATACGTCTCTAGCCTAGACTTCTAGATGTTGTGCGTTAGGTTCCAAAGCATTTTTATGTTCATTGAGGTTTATTTTATAGTTGATATTTCTTAAGAAGTTTGCCCTTCAAGGCTTACCACATGATGTAGATGTACAATTCCTAAATATGCAATCTAAATGATAAATAGTCGTTTGTTTTCTTTTAGCAATGAAAATCCTAGCTACTAAGGAAAGAAGAGTACGATTCTTTTAACATAGAGCAGACAGCACACAATAAATTCACTTTTCCTAAATAAATTTCTGCATGCAGTCTAAATGCAAATGCACATGCATGTATTTTTTTTTGTTTCCTTAATGTGAGAATGCCAAAAAGAAAAATATGTACAGACTTGAACTACTTTTCTTCAAAGAGACACTATAACAATTTCTTTCCAAAAACGAAAGGAAGACTAAGATGACACTTTCAATTTTGAATGGAAAACTTCTTTCAACACTTCAAAGAATTGACAATTCAAATCAAATACAATGGCAAAATTACAATCGACTATATAAAAGAGGAAGACTTTACGACACTCTTTTTCTTGATTGAAAATGACAGTTACGACACTTTCGAATCAAAAGACGACAGTTCAATTCAGCTACTTTTTGCAAAGGAGGATTGTAAATGATGAAAAATACACAAAAAAACATTTACAACTCCTTATCAATGGAGGCTAAATAATGTAAAAGAATAAGGCTTCAACAATGATATACTGATTATAAGCAGCAAAACTACTGAATAGAGCTGAAAACAATGAAGAAAAAACCAAAATCCAGAGAGGGAAACAGTCTCATTCAATCATCTCACTTTTCCTTAAGGGAAACAGGGATGCATCTCACCTACAACACACGGGAGGTGCGATGCATCCAGACTGCTAATGAGAGATAGTGCAATGGTCCAGGGATGAGACTGAGCTTGGTTTTCACCCACAGTTTGTAGCTAAATTTAGTGATTTAGGCCTAGCTTATTATGGAAAGTAAGCACAAAGTATAGGGGTATGATCTTATGAGGTTATTGAGCTACCACCAAGGCACTTAGGATGTTTGCAAGTCAGATGTTCAGTTCATAAACCAACCTGGAGATTGACTGAAGCAACGTTGATCTACTTGGAAGTTACATAGAAAAAGAAGTTTGAAGGATAGTTGGCTTAACTTCAGGGTTCGTCTGTAGTTTATAAAGCAAACAAGAGTAGCAAAAAAAAAATGATTCGATCCCTAGTGGAGTAGCCATTTTGTTTCCGAGAAAACTAGTGTCTATTCAGATCTTCTAGTCCCACTAAGATGGGTAGCTATCTTAGGAGCAAACAATTCAAAGTAACTTGTGTTTTCCTTTATGGCAGATAGATAAGAGAGAAGCAGAGAGCACCAACCTTAATCTTTTGCTTGGCTCCTTACTTGTTTACTCTCTCCTTTGATAGAGCTTTCCACTCCTTTCTCACTTGTCCTACTTCAAAGAACACCTATAGAGGCAAAGCAACAAGAAACCATCAAAGCATAGAGATCTATGATACCATAAACAGTGTAGAATCAGAAGTACATTAACCATACAAATGCTTACAGAAATACAAGATTCAGAGATACACAAGTATATGGGGGAAAACTCAAATAACTTTATTGATAGAAGTAGAAGAGAGGATTACGACCGAGCTATCTGGTCCAGCATCATCCTCCCAGCATGAAAGCCCTCTTCACCTCATAAAAATCTAGATCACCCAACAATACAATGTCTCAAAGAGAAACCAACAACACTTCCTTACAAATTATAAAATTCCAGCCTCTGGATCTCTAGGATGAGGGATCCATATATAGATGTTTGCAGGGGGGTGAGTCAGCTTTTGGGATTTTGATTAGTGTAATTTTACTAATAGTTCTTGGTTCCACTTGGAGACTTCATGATCTCTTACTCATCCCTGGGAAAAGTCAGAGAGGCAAGTTCATATGAGCAGTTTCTAGAAGATTCTCTGAGTTTCCACCTAGAAAATTTCCTCTGCCATTTGTCTACTCTCACTCATCGCACCCTACAGAAGGGATTTTTAGTATGCATTGCACCCTTTGTGTGTAACATGTGAGATGCATTTCACCCTCAACATGGAGCAGTCTGTATGGTCCAGTTTTGACCAGTTCTGAGTAGTTTTTCAAGGAGAACTTCTCGGAAATGATGTAATCAGTTGACCTTGATCCTTTAGGGTATGAAACAACAATTTTAGCGGTTTGAGAGCCCTTGGTTTATCGACATATGTGATTGGGGTTGCAGTGCCCAAATATTTCTATAACAAACATCCATATCATTTACATCAGAGTGTGCAAGGACCTGACCAAACAATGGAGGAAGCTACCCTTTGTAGCCACAGAGGATGTCATCTGTAATGTCCTAGAGACATGGTTGTTGGAGCGACGGGCTCTAGACATCACAGAGATAGATAATTCAGTGGCACAGAGGAAGAAAGATGAGGCCAAGTTGCACATCACCCAGTTGGCAGAAAAGAGAAGGAAGGAAGTAGCGGCAACAAAAGTACTGATAGCACGAGACGCTTTACAAACAACAGCTGAGCAGGAAAATGCCATAGTAGCAGTAGGAACAGCAGCAGCACAGGAGGAAGTCGCAAAGGTGCGTGAGGGCCAAATGTTGCCTTTTCATGGGCAAGAAGTAGAGGAAGAAGAGGGAGGCGCAGACCCACAAACCGCGACAACACAGTTGAAGCGCCAATGCCCAACCAAACGGACAAGGTTGCGCAAGAAGGTCAAGGCATCGAAGTTGTCTATTGACCTGATCACCCTAACCAAGGGTGATATGTATGACATCGATGAGACAGTGTGCGATGTCACCTCCGAGGCCCTCCAAAATTTCATGCAGGAGAACCAGATTGTGTTGGGGGCTCTTATAGCGCAACTGCATGAGTTGCAGGTGTGCCCTCCTCATGCTGGTACCCTTTCGACCAGCCTCACAACTTAGGTGAAAAATACCATAATTCTACTAAAAGGGGTACTAGTAACAACAAATGAGTCTGACAGGCCTACGGTTAGTGCGCTGAAGGGTCTCAGTATCAATATGGCTGCACTCCTGTGAGATACCTTATATGTTTTGCAAGATGGGATAACTGCAAAGATGCGAGCTAGGGAGAGCTGCACCCTGCAAGTACTCAGTGAGCAAAAAATCAATATGGAACAATTGAGCTTGCAACGTGACGAAGTGGTGTCGCATAATTGACAGTTGGTAGAGGTAATAGACGAAGCTTGCTAGAGCATCTCGGAGCTAGCCATAATAGCAGACATACCAGCAGAGGCGCATATCCGCATGTTAGCAGTAGGGGTACGTGAGGCGAGGGCGGAAATGAAAAAGGTTCAGCTAGAGTTGAAACTTTAGATGATCGAGCTACAATTAAAGGCACAGTTGTCCACCCCTCCGGAAGTCAGAGAACAATGCGCTAGTGCTATCACAGCGGGACTAGATGAAATTGGCAGTGTAGTGTGAGACTGCACTAGCATGTTGGAAGAATCATTTGAGCTCCTCACAAATCTATAGGAGGATCCCAACATCCAACATTTAGGGACAGAGGCGTGAGAAATCCAACATCAGTATGACAGTGTCAAAGGAAATGCGTAGACGGTGGCCCTCACTCAGAGGCTCATGTAGATGCACTAGGCCAAATCGTTGAAAGAAAAGGTGGACGTAGCATGACACAAGGAAGTAGTCCTGAAGGTGCTCGTTTAACATTCACCATCATAGAACAAATTGAAGGAAAGATCGCGCACATGCAGGGGATGCATGAATTTATACAAAGAAGCACTTCTGACATCGCGGTCTCAAAAAAATGCATGTAGCAGATCTAGTAGGCAGCAGCTCAATGCGTTGCTCACCTTGCCACAGTTCGAGCATAGTTGGAGGGACTCCGTGGAAAGATCCCCGCATCGATAGAGTGACTCGAGTGCAAGTCATGATGTTTGTGTTGGGGGCCTGTTGGGCGTGGAATCCCTCCAAGGCATGTTTTTGGGTTTAAAGCCCAAGTTTTGACTGAATCTTCTTGTAAAAGCTCCGCAAATTATGGGCGCGGGGCGCAAAAGTATAATAGAGTCACAGGGTTGTTCACCCTAGTTTTTGTAATGTAATGTCGGCTGGATAGACCTACCCACGGTCCACGAACCATGGGATTGTATAAATAGATCGAGGCTCTAAGTGTATAAGATAACGCATAGAAGATAGAATAGAAGAAGAGGAGAAGTGTAAGGGATTGAGTCAAAGTGTAAGGTGTTTCTGTGGGTCATAGAGTAGGAGAAGGCTCTACAGCTAGGTGCGCAGAGGCCTAGTAGTCCACAGCTAAGTGCACGAACCCTTGCAGCTGAGTGTGTAGGGCATGTCGAGTCTGTAACTGTTGGCATAATCAATAAAGAGAAGTTTTACTATATTTCCATGTATCTTTTCCTGGTTTAATGCATGATTGGCTATAATTTGCAAGTATACTACTTATTTACTGCACAAACCTATATGAATGTTTTGTATAACTAATTATAACTTAAGACATTCAAGTAGACGAAGGTAATTAACTAGTACTGAAAGATAAGTAAGATCTTGGGTAATAGTGCAGAGCATGGCATGGGAGCTGCACGCCCCTAGATAGGGCTACGTGAAAGTAGTGCATCAGGCCATGAGGGACGGGAAAGTGCGTGAAGCCACCTATTCATAGGAACAAACAATGGACCAGTCGAACCTCTCAGACATCTCAAGGGTGCGGAAACTTGGTTCTAGCACCCTCCCATACTACTTCGGGTGAGACCTCTGTCCATGCTCCATGCATTGTTGCAGAAAGGGCGTATAGGGATTTGTTTGTCTAATTAATTTTGAACCTGGGTTAGGCCCCTACAAGCCAACAATTGTACGATTACCTTTCATTTTTTTTTCATATGAATGATAGTTGTTTCCTGTGTGAACTCTTAAATTTACAATTCACTTGTGTGGATCCTTAGATTTACAATTTCTGTTGTGTGAATTATTAAAATCTATTATTTGGCTGTGTCAATCTTTAGACTCACATTTTAGTTACATGAATGTTTAGATCTGCCATTTGGATTGGATGAGTTTTCAGATGTAATTATTTAGTTGTGCGCATTTCCAGAATTACTTTGTGACATAGTGAATTTCCATTTTCATACTTTATTATTAGCATTTAAGAGTGAGTGAAGTGATTAATGATTGAGAGTAAATTCCTTTTCAAGAGTGTTATACATTCTGAAGTGTTGCATCATAATAAGGGTAAATGGTTTGGTGGAATTTAATATCTGTTTCCGAGGTAGTTAAACAGTTCCATGATTTTTCCATAGTGATTTATTTATGTTTATAGCTTGATAAGATTTAGTATATTTTGAAAGTAGTTCTTCATATCTTTTGCTTTATGTTAGTCTTACATATGCCCCTATAATTTAAAGCATTATCCCTACATAGACTATGCTGACAACCTTGTAATAAAAAGATGAACCTCAGGTTGATAAATTAATGAACAGAGGGTTAGGATGATTCCTTAGGAACAACTTAGTACCTAATATTTTGGCGCTGTTGTCGGGGAGGTTGTCAAAATAGTGATAGATTGTGTCTCTGAAGGGTCAGGTATTAAAGACGGAATGTAGGAACCTACACATGCACCAAGTAAAGAGCTTGTGCCAACAACCACATCTAGATGATACATTTAAATTATGTAGGTGTGTATGACTAAGAAGAATAATAGAAATCAGGTAGCTATAGAACGAAAATCTCTATCAAAAGCCACAAAAACCCAAGGTCTAGTGAGCCTTGGGAGATTGACCTTCATAGAAGAAATAATTCGAAAATCTGAATCTCAAGTTTCAATAGGTCCTCGAGTAGCAGAATCATCAATTGTAGCTCACGTTGAGATTCAAAACAAAACTTAAGGCTTTGAACAAAGCTTTCAAGACATGCATATCAAGCTATTTGGTCCTTCTAATAGATATGAGGGGAATTCTTGTAACTTGAAATAATGGGAGGGAGAAACAAGTGGAATAGAATTACGATTTGTTGAGACAAATCTATAGACTCTCGTACATGTACCCCTTATGACACGTATTGAGAGAGAAGCATCTATTCCTAATCTAACCAGTGTTGTGAAGCCCCCTCGAGGGTTGAACATCAACCAAAATCCCCCTGCTTAAATAATACCTGCTAATCACGAAATCCCTGAAAGATATTGGCAAATTTTCTACCAAATGGAATACTAGGTGCCACAAGATCAAACCTTGACCATAAAATATCTTATAGTCAATCCATTGGCCAATGCTTCAATGAAAGTCATCCCATTACAACGTATCCCAACTTTTCATAGGATGACTTCAAAAGATCCTGATTCATTCTTATTCAAGTTCAATGTTATATGTAGAGGGTATGATTACACCACTGATCCCCATAAGCTGAAAGTTTTTCCTTCTAACTTGAAGCGGGTAGCTTTAAATTGATTCATGGGGTTAGGAGGAGGTACTATGGATTCCTGGGATGCAATGAAAAGTTCTTTTCTTACCAAATATCAGGATTATTCTCGATCTAGGGACTTAAAATATGAAATCTTTAAAATGACTGCAAAGGATGTTGAAACCTTAGAGGAATACGTTGATATATTTTAGTACAACCTACAGAAATGACCTTATACCACTTTACCAAAGGATGTGTTGAAAACTACTTTAATTAAAGGCATGAAAGATGAATGGAGGGAAACACTTAATTTGATGGAGAAAGGTGATATTTCGCTAGAATAACATGATGATATTGTTAAACTATGTATCAAGTGCTCATGAGGAAGTATGCAAACAAGATATGGAATTAGGGATTCTCTTACTTGAACTAACAAAGTTCCAAGTGGAGGCGTAACTCAAGCAGAGATTGGTAATCTTTAAGAAGATTTTAAAACTGAAATTTTGGGTACATTAACTAAAAAATTTGACTTATTGCAGGAAAAACATAAACGATTTGAAGCAGAATGAGCTTTAGCCATATTCTTTCTATGCTTCTGAAGGAAACACAACCAAAGGGAATGTCCACTGTATACGGTTGAAACATGCATTATCGACACTAAATATCATTCAACAGACTGATGTCCGTCACTACCAGGATTGAAAGTCGTGTTTAAAGCAACTGGGGAAGATCCAAAACAACCATATCTTATGGCAAAACGATGAGAATAGAAGGCCCATCTTTCAGGCATGATGCAAGATCCATGTCTGTTTTATTCAGGACATTATGTTCAACAGCAAATTCATGGATCTACATGGTAGGGAAAACCATCTTTTAACTCCACTTGGAAACCCCAATCTTATGCCGCACCACCTTGGCCAAATCAACCATTTCTTGGACCTATATGGACAAATAAAAAATATTCCACCCCATCTTGGTAGGATGCAGCCAATAATCCCTATCCTTCATAATGTAATAATTCATCTGTGCAAAACTCAATGTGATCTCAAAATTGGCAGCACCTTGCAGGACCAATCAATCCACCTGTCGGGACTCTTCCCTGGTCTCAAGCATCTTTAACTCTATTTCAATTACCCTCGAACCCAAACCCCCGATAAATCCGCAATTTCCAACCCAGTGGAATCCTAATCTGAATAATCAACTTGTCCAATATGCACAAATTGTTGAAAGTTCAGATTATGAAGTAAATCCTCTTGTATGCAATGAACTACGGCTAAGATATGGGCAAGTTGTCTTCCTCGAAGGTGACATAGTTAATTAGGAATCAGAATACAATGAAACAAGAATAAAGGAGTGGCCTATAGTGAAACCTCCAACTGTAATTATTTCTTAAATAGAACCAGCCAATGTTGTAATCAATCAACAGGGTTTTGATAGAATTATGACTGCTTCTCCTCCATTCCTTGAAAGACTTGCCATAATTAAACAAAATATTTATCTTTATTTTGATATTATAAGGGGAATTAAAGAATTTATGTATAAAAATTTCGCTCCTTCAGGCTATACGAGATGTTCTGATCTATGCTAAAACAATCAAATAATTATGCAGTAAAAAGCATGGAAGGAAACCCAAAAACCCACCAACAGTAAATGTTATAGGAACATTATCTGATCTCATTTTAGGGAAATAGGTACCTGTCAAGTACAATGACCTAGGAAATCCAATAGTAACTATCCAAATTAATGTTTGCACCTTTCCAAATTCTCTGGTTTAGGAGCAGACATCAATATATTAACTCATGATACCCACAATATTTTGGGTGTCACAACCTTGAAGCCAACCTCAACTTTATTATAGTTTATTGATAGATCAGTAGTTAGGCCTGAAGGTACTTTGGAAGAAATTATTGTCTTTATGGATTCTTGGGAATCCCAAGTAGACTTTTGGTTATCATTCCCAGGAATATATTAAATGGGCACCCTCTAATATTAGGGAGGCCATGGTTGGCAACATCAGACACATATCTAGGATGTCGAACAGGCAACATGACAATTATCAAGGGAAACACCAACAAAAACCTCATCCTATGCCCACCTACTAAATCCAACTCCCTTATTGAAAATTATCAACCATGCTCGCATAGATACCAAGAATAAAACCTATGCTCCCTTCTTACATTAGATGAAGCCCTCGAAATTAAAAAGCCCAGGAAGATCCATTAGAAATTCCAAATAATGATCATATACCCATGAAAATCATTCATAATAGCATACCAATTGAAATTGACCCACGTAAAACCTTTAACATTAATGTTAATATGGATAACTAGTAACAACACAAATTAATCCAGATTCTTCACAGATATAAACAACCATTTTCCTGGGAATACTCATATATGAAGGGAATCGACCCACAATTATGTACTCATCACATTTATATAGAGAAAGATGTCTATGATATTCAGAAACCCTAGAGAATATTAAATTCACATCTCAGGGATATAGTAAAATAGGAATTACAAAAACTGCTGGATGTTAATTTTGTATACCCTATGTCAAAGACTCAGTCGATTTCTCCATTATTTGTAATCCCCAAGAAGAATGGGAAGTGAAAAATTTGTGTGGATTATAGAGAACTCATTTTCCCCTTCCATTTGTAGACCAAGTCCTTGACACTCGTTAGGAACAAGTTTTTCTCCTTCTTAGCTAGTTTCAGCAGTTATAGCCAAATCCATATCACTCCCAAAGATCAAAATAAGACCAATTTACCTGACCATGGGGAACATTTTCATATAGAGCTTTACCTTTTGGGTTGTGTAATTCTCCAGTCACTTTCAAAGCATGACTTTGAGTATTTTCTATGATTTGATTAATGAAGGACTTGAGTTGTATATGGATGAATTTACCCCGTATGGTGATGAATTTGATCAAGCCTTAAAGAATTTGGAAAAAGTGCTTGAACGATGTATTTCTACCAGATTATGTTTTGGTCATGATAATTACCATATGATGATGACCGAAGGTGTAGTTTTAGGACATTACATTTTTGTTGCAGGTATTCAAGTAGATCTGGAAAATAATGAGGTCATTCTTAAGTTACCCACACCTCGTACATCAACAAAGTTACGATGTTTCCTTGGCTATTCCGGATATTATCACACATTTATAGAGCATTTCTCAAAAATAGTTGCACCATTATATGTTTTAATAGGTAACGTCAAGTTTGAATGGACTGACAAAATTTGCGATGTCTCTTTTGTAGATCTTAAAAAGTTGGTTACAGCAGCCCCAACACTAAGAGGACCGAATGGGAATCTTCCCTTCCATATCTCATCAAACACATCGTACACAACAATCGGTGTTGTCCTTGGCTAGGAAGAAGACAAGAAACCATATTCCATTTACTATATCAACAAAAATATTACACTGACCGAATTGAATTATGCAGTGACAGAGAAGGAATTTTTAGATGATGTATATGTTATTAAAAATTTTCGTCATTATATAACATGATATGTAGTTTTTCTATACACTGATAATTCTGATATTAGATATTTAGCTAAAAGACTATTACTAATGACCCAGTGACTCGATGGTTGCTATTATTATAGGAGTTCGATATTACCATCAAAGATCACCCCAGAAAAGAAAATCTCATTGCAGATTTCTTGTCGTGAGTACCTAAGATAATTGACCCATCACCAGTGGATGATCAACTTC
>APFE031234273.1:1025-47254 GCA_000404065.3 Pinus taeda
CTAAATACCATGAGAAACCCCACGTGTGGGCGCTTAACTGCCTTGGAATGTGTGCACTGGGGTACGCACCCCATGAATGGGTGACCCGCGTATTTGGACGTGGTCCCTGCACGGTATAACTGCGGGTACGCACCTTCTGAACTGTTCTCCTGCGTACTTCTTTATTTTCATCAAAAAGAGAGCCATGCCATGGGTGTTGCCATCAAGTACAACATCTGAAACATATAATCATACCAGAACAATAATGCCAACAAATATTTGGCCCTATTTTATATAATTCGTTAGTGATCCATGAATATCTTGCACTATCTTGAATAATCTTTCTTTTTTCTCTAGGAAATAAATGTGAAGATAACTTCCCTGTAACCAAGTAGTTGGCAACATCTGCAAACCAAGGAGTTTGAGTAGTTACTGCAAATAGATATTCATCAGGAAACTTATCCTCAATCGGAGAGTCTTCTTTAATATTTTGAATCCTGGACAAGAAATCAGCAACTGTGTTCTGTTTTCCAAGTCTATATAGCATAGTAATGTTGAATTCTTGCAAAAGTAAAAGCCATCTTGTAACTCTGCCATTAGTAATAGGTTTATTCATCAAATATCTAATTGCAGAGTGATCTGTATGAACAAAAGTTTCATAGCATATTATATAGTGTCTGAACTTGTTAATTGCGTGAACAACAACTAAGAATTCTTTTTCAGTCACAATATAATTCAACTCAGTGGGAGTCAAACCTTTACTTGTGTAGTAAATGGCATAAGGAATCAAATCTTTTTGTCCCAATACAGCTCCTAGAGCTGTATCTGAAGCATCTGTAGAAATATGGAAAGGAAGTTTCTAATATGGTCCTCTTAAGATAAGTGCTTCAGATATTTTTTCTTTCAAGATTTCAAATGCTGGTTGGCAATCATGATTCCACTTGAATTCACAATCTTTTGTAAGCAATTTGAAGAGTGGAGATGCTACTTTGGTAAAGTTTTCTAAAAACCTTCTATAATATCCTGTAAATCCTAGAAAACTTCTAACATCTTTTTGGGAATTTTGAATTGGTAACTTAGAGATGACTTCAACTTTTGATTTGTCCACTTTAATCCCATCTCCTGAAATGTGATGTCCTAAAACAATACCTTCTATAAACATCATAAAGCATTTTTCATGGCTTAGTGAAAGGTTTGTTTCTTTACATCTTTTAAGGACTTTTTCCAAATTTTCCAAAGCTTCTTCAAATGTGTTACCATAGATTGTAAAATCATCCATATATACCTCTACACAATCATGTATTAGACCAGAAAAAATTCCTCATACTGCTCTTTGGAATGTTTTTGGTGCATTACATAACCCAAAAGGAAGCACTCGGTAGGAAAAAGTTCCCCATGGACAAGCAAATGTGGTTTTATCCTGATCCTCAAGTGCTACCTGAATTTGTTTATAACCACTAAAACCATCCAAGAATGAGAAATACTTTTTACCTGCTAATGTATCTAATACCTGATCTATAAAGGGCAAAGAAAAGTGATCTTTCAAGGTTGCTTTATTCAATTCTTGGTAATCAATGTACACCCTCCATTTACCATTATTTTTAGGCATAATTACCAAAGGAGAAACCCATTGGCTATTTGAGATTGGGTAAATGAAGTTTACAAGTTATTTTTGGAGCTCTTCTTTCACAATCTCCCTAAGATTTGGATTCATTCTTCTTTGAGGTTGTCTGATTGGTCTACTGTTTCCTCAATATAGATATGATGGATACAAGTCTTAGGATCAATACATTTCATGTCAGTATACTCCCATGCAAATGCAGTAAAATGATTTTGTAATATTTTGGTTAGCTCTTCTTGTTGTAGTTTCTCCAAATTTTTGTTTATGTTCAATGTCCTACCTGGAAAAATTTCAATTGTAGAGCCACCAAACTCTTCCATAGAATAGAGAGACATTTGCCTAGATGACAAGTATTCAACATTAGATTTTTTCTGGAATTGTGCATGATCATATTTTGAAGATGTTTCAAAATTTTCTAATGTGTTCAAAATTTGACTATCTTCACTAATTTATGATGTAGTAAAGATAGGTTGAATAACATCTTCGTCATCGATCCATTCCTTGTCTTTTATTTCTATGATTTCTTTTGCTGGAGGATACAAAGTAAATTTCTTTGTTGAATTACCATCAGAAATGTACATGTCACCAGATCTACAACTAATAAAAGCATCAGATGTGGCCAGCCAAGATCTTCCTAATATGAGTGGGTGTCCTCCTAGATTATTCTTGGGAGTTAAAATCATGAAATCAACGGGATATTCTCAAGAATCTAAGGAGGCTGAAATGTCTTCTAGCACACGATCTGGTTTGATTACGGATCTATCTACAAGTTGCAGTAAGGTAGGTTTGTAAAGAAGGATAGGAAGTTTAAGTTGCTCCATATTTTGTCTACTCATAATGTTTATTGCTGCCCCTAAGTCAATCAATGTGTTTGGAATTTCAATCCCATGTATATGTTTCTTGACAATTGGACTTTGTACATCCACATATTTCTACATGGAAATCTTTCCCATCGTGATATCTACTATCTTTCCTACCAGGTGAATTCTTTTTGTTTCTCTTGGTTTTCTTCTTGGTCTTTTGATGCTCAACTCCTTTATTGTCTTAGATAGAATTGGAATTTCTCTAATGGCTTGTAACAAAGGAATTTTGATACAAACATTCTTCAATTCATCTAGGAAGTCATAATTGGGCAACAAGATCTGTTTTTCTACTCCTCTATCAATTTGTAATCTCTTAGGAAAAGGAGGTGTAAAAGTAGATGTTGATTGCTCAATGATAGGAGTTGTGTTTATTGACTCTTTTTGTTTTCCTTTTTCAATGGTTTGGTTTTGGAGGGATGTTCCCTCAAAAATTTTATTTACTTTTAGAGAATCCTCCTCAAAGCATCTTGTTCTTGAATGATTATAGAAGTTTTTTCCTTTTCTAATATCCTACCAGATCTAAGTTGAACATCATTAAGATCTAGAGGAGCAATCATGTAAGTAGGAAATTGTTGTCCTTCTACCCTGTAAGAATTTTGAGGGCTTTTATTATTAGGGTTTGGCAATGGTTGGGCTGGTATTTGATTTGGGTTTTGTTGAAATGGAAGTAAGAGTTGAGGATTTTGACTTTGTTGTGGAGGTTGTTGTGGAAATGGCAATGAAAGGTGAGGGCTTTGATTTGGAAGTTGTGGTTGCTGATTTTGCTGATGATTTTGTGGGGGAGGATATCTTTAATTGGATGGAGGATATTGATAATATTGAGCAAATCTCCCATAAGAATTTTGTAGCCCTTGATGGGGCTGAAAATACATTGGATTGTTAAATCCTTGATTTTTTTGCCCCTGCCAAGGTCTTCTTGCAACAAAACAAAGAGGTTCTATAGAATTTGGGACTATTTCCTCTTGAAAGACAACCTTAAGACCTGGGATTGAAGGACAACCCTTGGTATCATGACTTTTTGAACAAATCATACAAGTTCCTACAATTTTTGCATCTAAAGGGCATCCCTTAGAGCATATTTCTTTCTACATTTTAGACAAAAGGTAGCTAAAGCATCAGCCTCTATTTTCTGCTTGTTTTGGATTTTGAGGGTGTCTAGATGCTCACTAAGGCTCCGTAAAATATCAGTTTTAAAGTCATCAAGCATATTGCCAATTTCTGCCCTACATACAAATCCGGTTGCAGATTTGTTTGCTCTAACAAGAGAAGGATCTCTCGGTCCTTTCCCAATTTTAGATTTCCCTCTTGAGAGATGAACACATAGTTTTTCTATGTCATTCAATGGAAGTTGAGATATGTCTCTCTTCCCCATCATGTTAAGGATATCTATCCATTCATCTCTAATGGCCTTTAACAAAAGAGCTTTCAAAGTTTCTTCATCTAAATTGTTAATTTTTACTCTTTTCAAATTGTAGTTGAATATTTCAAGCAAATCCTCTAAGTTTTCACCTTCCTTTTGCATCATTTTGAACACTTCATCCTTATGATTGGTAGTCATACAATAATCCAAGTATCTATGCAAAAATGCCTATTTCATGTCATTCCATGTTCTAATGGATTGAGTGACTAACCCCATAAACCATTTCAAAGCAGCCCCTTTTAGTGTTTAAGGGAAAAATTTGAGTTTTTGAGAGTCTTCTAGATAGTCATAGGTTCTACACAAGACTTAAAATTCAAACAAAAATGTTTCAGGGTCCTCACTTCTTAACCCATAAAATTTTGGGAGGACAGATGGTGAGATGTTTTTCATTGTGGTATGTGTTTCCTCATCTACTATAGGGAATCCAAATGAGTTATCTATTTCCCTATTTCCTCTGCCTCCTCCATTATTACCTCTACCTCCTCCATTGTTTCCTCTACCTCTCCCTCTACCCCCTCCTCTAAATAATGAGAATTCTCCATCTTGTTCTTCTTCTACCATTATAGTTTCTTAAGAGTCCTCTGGTTCTTCTATTAATGGATTATGGGAGAGAGTTTCTACTTCTTCTTCTTCACTAGGTATTCCTACTTCTTCAACTACAATAAGCTCCCCTGCAGAGGTGAAAAGGGTCTTCTCTCCTAGGTATGTTTTAGTAGATGAGGTGGGAGAATCTTCTAACTTAGTTGTTTCCCCTTGAATTCTAGGAATCCTATGGCTGGGAGTATGAGTTTGGGATGGAGGTGTGTCTTTTTTAACCCTTGGTGGAGTAGGTGGAGTTGTGGAAATCGAACTTCTGCCCCTAGCTATAAATCTACCCCTAGAGTCTTTTTCTCTATGCATGTCATTGTTTTGTTTTGTTGTTGTTGTTTTTTTTTTTTGGAATGTAAGAGATAAGGCTACCTAGTTACACTTCCCCGACAATGATGCCAAAATGTTGAGTCACTTTAGTGTCCTAAATTGCTACATAAATTATCAATCTGAGTATCGTAAACTGATGAAGTGTAGTGCACTATATGTGCTAGATGACCCTTCTTACCTCACTATTTTTGAGTTTATGTTTGTTTTGGGTTTTTTCTCTTTTGATTCCTAAAGTTCTGCAATGTAATCTACACAATCTTAATCTACCGCTACTAAGAATCTAGAGAAATGAAATGAGAGCTAAAAGTGCTTTAAGCCAAATTTGGAAGTAAATTTTTAAACAAGAAAATGAAAACAGAGCTTCTCTTCTTGCTATTATGATTGTTTCCAAAACATGAATTGAAAGGACTTAAAATTACTATCTACTCAATTACAAAACCAAAGCTTAAATGAGAAAATGAGATTGTAGCTATCTATGATAAACCAAAAATGAAATACTGGAAATAAGATTACCACTACTGTCTAATCTATTGCAGAATAAAAAATTAATGAACAATTGAATATGGAATTGCAGCTAAACTAAGTGAAAAACTATAATTGAAAATGAAGTTGCAACTATTCTATTATGAAAGCAAGGCTAAATGAAGTATTTTTGTCCCCCTGCTACACAATTTAAGGAGAACTACCTCCTTGTGATAACATTTTGAGAGATTTCATTCTTCATTATTCTAAGAAAAATAAACATAAAAATTTAGAGAAAGACTCATTCATAAATGAAACATTTCACCACTTAGGTTTGAGATTAACCATCCACTGAAAGGGCTTTTGGAAATATTCATTTATAACATGAGTTACTAAACTAATAAGAAAATGGCATTGAACGGCTTAATTCAAAATCTAAAAAACTAATGAACAACAAATGAAATGAATCAATTTATGCTACTGACATCAACTTAAAGCTACTAGTAAGAAACTAGAAAGCAGTGAAAACCAAAGAACTATTCTGCGCTGAAATAAAACTACTCTGAGTTAGTGAAAAGATGACACAAGCTGCATTATAAACAGAGTTATAAAACGATTATAAACATTATGGAAAAACACATTGAAATTACAATTGAACTATGAAAGACAAAAAAGAAATAAAATCTACCCTTGACCACGCAGGGGCCCTCTGCAAAGGTCTCGGATTATAGGAACTCAATCAATATACCAACAACGCTTCAGGTATCCATTGAAAACAAAGTCTTTATATTAAAATAGAGAACTGAGTTCTTCAAACTACAAAGCAGAAATCTGAACTATTACATAAGCAAAAACTTGAACTTGTTCTGCATTCTACACGCTGGTATTTATAGAGAAATATACAACTGTTTTGAAGAGAGAAATTAGTTATAGCAAAAGACATAGACAGGAAAGTATGCAGAATTCTTGTCCCTAGTTGCTTGGAAACATAAATCTATTGTAGTGCTTGTTAGATTCCATTTGCGCAGGTGGCACATGAAGTCCGTGGCCTCAGGAGACTGCTTCGGATCCCATCACTGAGAAACGTGTGCAAAATAGAGTCTTGTTTGCCATAGGTTTCTATGGTTGACTTCCCTTTGATCAGAGTCCTCCTCATTGATCTAGCCTAGATAAATAGGATACGATCCATGCTCTGATGTTTCCCAAGCTACGCACATAGTCCTTTTCCTCTCTTGACACCTGGAACCTACAAAAGCATGGAAATGGCTGCGGAATAGCCGATTAGCTGTGGAATGTGGCTGCGTTCCTTAGCTGAAAGACAAAAACCTATTCAAATAGAAAACATAACATTATAACATGTAAATCACTTAAATATACTCCTTGAGGCAATGTGTAATGGTTTTTTTTATGATAAGGATGCACTTTCATGGAAACGCAAAGAAAGAAGGATGAGAAAGTTGCTTAAGGGAAAGGCAGTTTTGGAAATCAACAGTCGCATCCCATTTTCCTCAGACCAAGGAAGAAGCTTTCCAAACTGCTCTGAGATATGATCTGATTTATGCACAATCTCGTTATGTCTATACCATCATTCCAAACCTCCCTCGTCTTGGAAGGGCCAATGCACTGGGGGCATCTCACGCGGCCGATGGTATCTTTAGATCCCTTTCACACTCTTCGCCATATACTCAGCAAAGTTATGGCTACTCACAGGGGGCACCAGTCCCTCCAACAGTTATGCCCCTCCTGCTAGCAACATGTTTCCAGGGCCCCAACCCATCTACCAAACTGTTTCTCCTCCTCATGCACAACCTAGTGTTCCAACCCCTCAAGCATCAGCACCGCAACCTCCCATGCATCCTTAGCCCCAACAGCCGCTACCTCCTCAGGGTCAGGTGTTTGCACAACAGAGTGCTACCAATCCCAAAAATTTGAAGAAAAAGAATAAGGGGAAGGGTAACAAGGGTAACTATGGTAATCAAGGTAACCAACCTAGTGAACCCCAGGGGAACCAACCTAACACCAACAACCAGCAACAGGGTAGCCATCCCAGGAAGAATAAGGCTATTCATACGAACAAGCCTTGTGCATGTTATGGTGTACATGGCCATTACACAAGTGTCCTCTTTTACCTTAGATGTGCCAAATGTGGGAAGCTCAAGCAGCTTATAGAGGTCAACGATCGCCTCAGAATCCTGCTCCATCTCAACCAGCAGTGCTCACAAATCCTTTCCCTCAGCAAGGATTTGTTGTTGCTCAACCTCAGCTAGGTCAAGAATCCCATCTCCCCCAACCTTTTGGTCATGGGGACTACCAGATCCTTATGATGAACTCTGATGAGGTTAACCCCTCCAATATCAATCTACAAACTCTGTCGCATCAATATGACAAGCCCTCAACTTCGTCTACTACCGAATCCAAAACAAAAGTATCTGTTGAGCCTCTTATGACACCAAATGGTCCTTATAGATCCATCAACCTATGGTTGAGGCCATTCCTAAGATCCCAAAGGGACCATGACACAGTAATGCATCTTCTAACAGAGATGCCCATACATACAATATAGTAGACGACTTGGTGCAATCACCTACTTCCATGTCAACACTAGAAGTACTCCAATCGTGCCCATCCAAAAATAAAGCTCTACTAACTACCTTGGGTGCAATAGATCCTTTTGATGATCGTCTGATTGTCTTCCTGGTTGATACATCAGAGCATCTCCCATTGCCTTCATCTGTTGTTGTCCAGATACCAGTTAGAGTCCGTAATTCCATCATCTTCCGATGCATTATTGATGAAGGCGCATCCACCTGTGTGATGTCTACTGTTTTTTGGAAACATCTTAAGTCACCTCAGTTGTCCCCCTCCACCATCACTTTGTGTGCTTGGGATGGATACTCGTCCCAACCCTTGGCATGTACCACAACTCTCCAGTGACCCTTGCAGGCAAGACTATCCATGTCGACATTGAAGTCATTGATGCCCCTTTAGATTACAACATTCTCTTAGCTCATAGTTACACATATTCCATGTCAACCATCACATTTGTAGTTTTCCGTAAGATGTGCTTCCCCGTGAAGGGAAGATTTTTACCATCAATCAGTTGACTTACTACGAGATGACACCCATGACCTCCTGCGAGTCCATTATCTCGTTAATGTCTGACAAATAGTCTTCAACTCCTACCATCAGTGGTTCACCCGGAGTTTATAAAGATTCGTCATTATTGGGTGCTTTCCCTAATCCTCCCCCTCCCATCTCAGAGCCTTACTCTATGAGTGTTTGCATGTTACAAGTGTCACGGGCTACCCTTAAGCAGTTTGGTACACCTGATCCACAACCAGCTACTTAGCACCCTGTTGTTGCTCTTCCAGCTGAACCCTCTGGACCCAACCCCCCAGGACCTCCTCTGTTTGTGGGTGCCTCTCCTATGTTTCCACCAGGAACTGTTCCTCCAGGTCTCAACCATCCAGGAGCTATTCCTCCATGAAATTACTCTGCAGGCTAGGTATCTTTCTTATTCCCCCCTCCGGAATTTTTTATGTCCTTGTCATGGCTTCGCTGGTCCTTCCTAACATGATTCTCGGGATCCTGATATGGTACATCGATCCCCCTGCAAACATTCCACCCGGTCAGCCAAGACCTTATCATGCTTTGACCCTGGTACAACTGGTCCCCATGACCCCTGTCACTGCTTCAGTTCCATCACAACCTCAACAGGAACCAGCTCCTGTTGCGAAGACATTTGGCCAAGGATGCAAAGCTAAAAGGAAAGAATCGAAAGACAAGGCTCCCCAAGCTCCTCCAGCCCTTAAGGCCCCAAAGCTAACACCCCCGTGCGCTTTGTGTAAGGTTGTTGGGCATGCCACCAATAATTGTCCCGAGCTTCCTCAACTTAAACCTTTGGTTCATGAAGCATTCCCTAAGTTAAATATCCCAGAAGTCCATGTTAACTTACCGGTCCAATCTAAGAAACTCAAAAAGCTGCACACAAACCACCCTTGTGCTCTGTGTGATCATCATAGTCAATATTCCCATTGTTTCCCTCATCTCAATGAATTTCGCAATTGCCTTGGAGTGATTCGCGAATACGAGGCCACTTGTAGTGGATCATCTACTCCTTTTCCCGTGGATTTTGGTACCACTAGTCGATCAAAATAGGGAGACTCTGGCCCCCCTATTATGATCCCTCCCCCCAATGTCGAGATGACGGAAACCACGACCCATATCATTTACCTGTCTTCATCCTTGATTTCCTCGCAGACAAACCTTTCGAAGGTTTCTGCGTGCACTTCTATCGAACCTCTTTCGGCAAAATCCAAGGTCTCAACATCCGTAGATCCACCACATACCATCTCGTCGTCTACCATTCCAGATGATGCGTACGTGAACCTTCTCTCTTAGGTTGATGCACTATGTAATGCTGTCGCACCATGTAGTCAGTCTTCCTCCCGTTCGCCCATCTCTCAGCCTGATGAGGACACCATGGAAGTTATGTCTACCCCTGATTAACCCTACCCTTGAGCAAGGGGGCATTTCTTCAGAGGATTTTGAAGGCCATTTCCTTTCTAATTCTCCCAATGCACTCTACCTCAAGAAATTTCACTCATAGCACATCCCTTAGATTTTCATGTCTTTATTTCTACCATGAAGTTAGGTAGATTGCATCATCTCATCAGTTGTATTTTACACCTTTTAGATGGAGCCATCATCCACACCATATATCAGTCATGCTTACGGTGAAAGTCGCTTCTCCCAGAATCTAGCCTCAGCAACTTGGGCCATTTTTACCCCCTTGCATATGTTAGTCCTTTCAAACAGTGTGTGCATTGGTTCTGCCGCCAATAATCAGGCTGAATATGATGCAGTGATAGGTTTGTTAGTCAATGCCCTTGCTCATCACATCCTTCATCTTCATGTTCGTTTAGATTCCTTGCTGCAATTGAATGGTGTGTATCATGTGCATAACCAAGTCCTATTTATAAAATATCTACAAGTGAAGCTATTGGTACATGAATTTGAAACCCTTACGTTCAGTCATGTGCCTGGAGCCCAAAATCACTATGTAGATACCATAAAAAACAACATTCTAGATTGGCATTTATCACATGTATACCATAGAAGATAACCAAACAAATGGTGAACCATCATCATCATATAAAATGCATAATCATATTATGTATCATAAAAGTGTTTGGAGCCATAGCTCTAAATACATTCAACATGCCCATAGCATGTTACAAAAATCACAATCAATGGGACCCACATGTCCCTACATCTAGTCACTATCTGACGGATCCCAGGCCAAAGGCTCTACTCCACCTATATGTAGATCACATACTATTTGACCTACCATCACCATGCGCCACACGATACCTCGCCACTTTGAGGGAAGACCGGTGCACTCATCTGTGTACCAATCCTCTAAGCCATGCTATTCGTACTTTGAAACTCCAGTCAAGAGTACATCAAACCTACAATGGAAATAAGCAAGCAGTGAAATATCCTCTAGACCCTGCTCTAACAATGATGTCCCTCGATCTGCAGCCCCAGGCGCTACGTCTCAACCTGCATATCCTTCCGTCTTTACTGGTGCTATGTCTGCATACAACATGTTTCACACTCAGTACCATATACATGTGATAGAAATATAAAATGCACCATAAAACATAGAAACTTAATACTTACCATCTAGTCCCCATGCTCGCCTAGGTGGAAGTGGCAAGTCAGGACCCCCCGATAGTTCATCCCGCTATAAGGGTAATCGTTAATGTAAAGGGGCATCTGATCTCAATATGAAAAAAAATTTGGTTGGAACACCTGTTCGACTCCCCCTCCTCCTCCTCTCCGCAGTAGCTTCCCCCAACGGTGCATCCTGGGCTCCTGTGGGCCCCCATCTCGGATATGTACATGGGGATGGATAGTGGGTATCTTCTCAAAGAAGAACGCACATAGTACTATACCAAAAGCATAGTCATGATTCACCTGCCTCTTGCAAAGACTCAAATATCATTTCACCGACAACAACATCATTTGGGCCCACCCATAGTAGGTCTGGGCCAAAACACTCTCAACTAACATCATTGGCCCACCAGTGATCTGGTGGAATGCTTGGCTGCCCAAGACCCATAGCACAACTGTGGCCACAATCTATGTCTCTATCATCTCTAGATCAACAAGCGGGATAGTCATGCCCTTGACATGAACACCACGTTGACAATGGCACTCCACAAAATTAGTAATGTTCCTCCCATGAGGTAACACCAGATGAATATCCCCCACCATTCCAAGGGGAGGCAGTCCGGTCAAGAAGTAAATATCCTGTAATGTGAGTTCAATCTTGTGCCCCTACATGACAAAGACCTCCTAGCCTAGATCCCAATAGCTCACAATTCTCGATAGCAAGGGCTCACCTGCCCTCATTAGTGGGTTCTCTACCAACTTGAGAACCCCATAATGAGCCAATGCCCCGTGAACCACCTGATCCCCCTGGATCTCGGATCGAAGAGTATCCAAGTCTTGTTCACACTAGTTTATTTTCAGCTCTGCCATGCTTGCAAAACACCACATGTCTTGTTAGTTCAGAGGAGAAAAAATAGGCTACACTGATCAACATACAACCCCCATCAGTCTAGTAGACTAACCCTCTCTCCAGACCCAAATCAAAGTTTTCAACCGAGAAAGTGTGAGCTTGCAAGTTTCCAGCTATTTCTTGTGAACCATATTGCACTTTTGGGCCCAGAAAGTGTGATGCGATCGTGAGCATGAGCAGTGGTCTCTCAGGGAGCTAACAGGTGCCAAAAATTAGGAAATAAACCACTGAAATTAAGGAGATGAGTAAGGCCACCTACCTGAAAGTCGCAGATCCTAGTTCCGATGGCCGGTTTGTCTGCTACAATCTCCACAAGATTTACGACCTTTTCCTTCTCTCCAAATTCGCCACATATCACTTAGCAAATGAATCAAAATTGGAGGGGAAACATCCTTTCATAGAAAAATCCCTAATTTGTCTATCGCCCATTGTGACTAGACCATAGCTCAGTTTCACGAATCACCAGTACCATTGGAAAGCTCTCACCGAGCTCTATAATGGGCCTTCCTTAGTTTTGATGATTTGACACTTCACCATGAAGCCTTTTTTCCAAGAAAGGTCACTTTGTCGCCTCTCAAAATTGAATTTCATCATAAAGCGACACTTGTACTTTTAGGTCCACCTCCTCTTAATACTTTTCATACAATATGTTGATTTTTGTCATGAGTTTCCATCATTTACTCATGCTTTCATTGTCCCCACCAGGTCTAGTCTATGCGGCAATGTCCCGAGTCACCCTTGTTCAGAGCATCCGCGATGGGTCACCCTTGCATTCTTAGAGTCTATTTCATGTCCCATCATATCATGTCACAATATTCCATCCATATTTTCATATTGTTCATCTTGTTTTGCCCATTTTGGTCTCGAGTCATACTGTCCCCATCCCCACCGGAATTGAGTCATTTGTTGCCAGGTTAACCATGCACTTTATGCTCTGACAAGGGTAGTCTTCTGTTTGTCCCTCAATCCCACTTTTCCCCATTATCCCTAGTATCATTCCATCAGTCACATTACTATTTTCCCTCATGCTTTAGTTGAGGATACTCATTGCATCATCTATCGCGGGCCCCATTTTGTCAACATCATCTCATTTATTCCAGAAGAATAGCCTAGAGGGCGGTGTATCTCGGTTCCAACTTCCATTTTTGTTCGGTGCCTTGGATCGAGCATAGGTGTCCTTTGACTTGGTCGTTTCATGTTCGTAGTCCATACACTTGATGGTCCAGTGATGCAGCAGATTGTACCAGTGATTCCCGGGTGTGTGTGAGATGTTTCAGACCTCATGAGGGGTTGGCCCTTCAGGTAGCCCCCACATGCCCAGAGGCATACCTACTATGCTACAGCCTCATATGCAGTTCTGTAGAGTTGATGAGTTCGGTTTCTACCGATCGTAGTGTTCATAGCATGCACATCTCCTCTAGGTGATCCATTCAGTTTTGCAGATCCCTTCCTTGTTCAGCAGGGCTTCTCCAATTGTTCTACCCTCCCTCCCACCCATTTTTTGAGGGAAGGGGATTTGTATCTCACGAACTCAGATATTATTGTATTCAGTCCTGGCTCATGTTTTTCTAGGTGCATTATGTATATGGGACACGTTGTATTATTTTTTGGCTCTGTTATGCCAACATGTCATGTACCATTCAACATGTACTTCATTGCTCAGTTTTATATTTCTCGATGAACCATATTTTTGTACTAAGTTATCTCGATGGGTATGGGTATGCCTCCCTCGCCTTAGTGAGGTCAGGTACCACAACATAAAAGGAGACTTGCATTAGGCTTTCAAATTCAGCTTCATTGGTCTCTCTCTCTCTCTCTCTCTCTCTCTCTCTCTCTCTCTCTCTCTCTCTCTAACTCCCCTGTGTTGTCTAGTGATTGTGTCTTTACAACGTACTTCGGTCATACGTTTTGCTCCTAACACTCTTACGATGGGGGGCAATCGGTTATCACCAAAAAATTGATCATCTAGCCTAATTTACTAGATAGATCAAAGTACACCATGTAAAGCCAGTTTTACAATAGTAAAATTGCTTCCACTGTGAGAAATTACTTAATAAACCACCATTGTTAAGTAATTTATAGTTAAACCTATGAAGAATAATTAAATAAATCACTATTTATTTAATTTTCTTCTAGGAATAATTAATTTAACCATTGTTTTATTATTATTCCTTGTCATATTTGACCCAATCATGAAAAATAAACATATAAATCATTAATTATCTTTTTTTCTCCAAGAATAATTAATTAATCAGTAAATAATTTTATTCGGTATGAAAAATTTGACTAAATCCCTTAGGAATAATTAAATAAATCCTTATTTGTTTATTATTTCTTAGCTAATTCCTTGAGATGATAAATAGTTTATTTATTTATTTATTATTTCTAAATAAAAGTTTAAATATTTTTTTCCCTCCTAAACAAATATAACAAAATATTCCAAGTGATTATTCCAAGAATGGGATCAATAATATTTTATTATTGCTCATTATTTGAGGATAACTCAATATTTTGTTATAAATAGAAGGGTTTTCCATTCATTATTCACTTTTGATTATTTTCATTGTTGCACTCACTATTGTAACTCTGATTATTTTCATTGTCGCACACCATATTTTTGCTGGGTGTATACATTATAGAGGAGAGAGACTCTGCACACGCTGAAAAAGTTTGAGGATAGCCAAGAACCCATCCCATAGAGGGGGATTGGTAACATCTATTTGTTCCCTTCACAGGTGTTATAATAAAATTATTCTTTACATATCTAGTTTCCATTGGATGATTGGATTCATTACTCTTTCTTTTTGTTGTTTAACTATGATTGTGGCATAGATACAAACTTTGGCAAGTTTTGTTTCTATCAGCAGTTTCAGATCTACAATGGTTAGAAGGCATTTATATTGTTGAGATTGTTTTTCATCCACAATCTTAAATGGATTCTTTTTTGTACATCTTTGAGAAGAAAACACTACAACAGGGACCAACCCACAAGGACCATAAATATCAGTTACCCCAGGGCCCATTCTAGGCTCCTCCCAATTGTTGTTTGATGCTCGACTTACACTTTCTAGGCAAATGACCAACTTATGTTTTGTCTTGTAATGGGCTCGTTGCAATATTGTGTTATACAGGCTAAGTTTAGTTAAGAGAGCGTTTTTTGTTTTTCCTAGTGCTCATGGGACTGCACTTGTGGGCCAGTATTTTTGGGTTTTTCTCCTTTTTTTTCCATTTTGCTTTTTAAAAAAATCAATGAAATGCCAATATATAGCTCTTGTTCATATTAATAGTGAAAGGAAACATGCTATAAAAAATGATAACAGTAACAATATCGAAAATTATTTCTCTTCTTTCCTTTTATATGGCAGTGTTTAAAGAAAGTCAACATGAATTCTGAATAACTTTTGTTGTTTTGTAAATTTTGTACTGCATGCCTACGGGTCGCAGTATGTAGTGTGCATTCTTTGTATTATCAACATAAATTCTCGTTTGTGTTAAAGGAAGTACTCTGTGTGTTACATTTAACTTCACATTTAGCTTTACAAACTATTTTTAACTCACCCTCCATTCCATTGAAAACAAGGGTTTCAACACTCTCAAAAAATTTCCATTCAAACAATCGACAAAAGAAAGTGGCTTAAAAAACTACATCTGCTGCAAACAATGTAACAATGTTCATGGCCTACAATGTCGAGGATTTGTGAAGGTCATAAATGCTTTTGAGTTTGGGTTTGGAGTTCCAATTCTAGGCAAAGTGAAATTCATTAGGATATGTGGATTTAAGCAAACATTGCAACTAAGATCCAAATCAACAAAACAACAAGAGGAGGGAACATAATTTACATATGTGTCATTGAGAACTTAAATGAATTTTAAATTCATCTCTGAGAAAACTCTCTTCTACATACGTGTCACTTAACTAGAAAAATGACCACTTCTATCATACATTACGTCACACAAAGTGTATTTTCCGATTTAAAAATCCATAGGAGATCGAAGTGGAGTTGGTTGCAAGGTTTTGTGTTGTGGTATATTGTTGTCCTACTCTCAATTTGTTTTGGGTGACATGTGTTTGAGGAATTGTTTGCTGCTTTTAGCATTATCCCAAATGACAAGGAAAATTTATTTCTTATAAACCAGTCAACATACGTCAAGTATGTTTCGAGTCGGTGTTGGATTCAACAAGAGAATAATAAAGATAATTTACGGTGCAAAATTATTAAATTTTGTAGTGTTGTTATATTGCAAATTCTATTGTGCACTTTTACCCATTTGGAAAGCTCTACTTTACCAATACATTAGCCTCTTGATTCCTCATGCCTTCCATATCATCATCCTTGCTTCCTGTAGTGCTACTTCTATATCACAATACATCTACACTTCTATTGACATGTTTTTGCACCATTTTGGTGCAAATGCTAGTATATAAATTGTTGGCTTCTTTGGCCCTATAACTAAATTTTCTTACAATGGATTTAGGGCTTGACTAAAATGTTTGTTGTTCATTGTTTCATCTTGGTGTTTTATATTTATTTTTCCTCGACGAAACCATTCAAGTTTGTATGCCCAACTTTTGTTCTCCTCAACAAAACTATTCAAGTTTGTATGTCTTACAACATTGTAGTTTACGTTTATTTTTGTCCTAACAAAAATATTAAAAAGGTATGGTCTATTGAAATGATTTCACTATTCTTTGTTAAATAAGATATTGATTTTTTAATTAAATATAAAGAAGACACAAAAGATGAAAATAGATGTCATAAAGTAAGATAAGTATCTGTTGCGGTTGTTCCCATCACACCTCTAATTTTTAGCACTAAATCACAAAAGATGAAGACTTAAACTATTTCCCAAGCCACTCCCAATAAGAAGAGTTTCATTTGACTTTTTTCGGAAAATATTAAAGCCATGCATTGGTTTAGTGCATGGATATGATGATATTAAAAACATACAAATGATGGATTCTTCAAAAAAATTTGGCAGCTACACCGCTTAGGCTCCAACATGCTTCACTGCTTTGATGATGATATTGAAAACATACATACAATGGATTTTTTGGAAATTTTCAGTAGCTACACCGCTTAGGCTCTAGCAGACATCACTACTCTGAGCCTCTGAGTTCCCCATGCTCCACCTCTCCTATATAGTTAATTACAACCACCATACCATTCATTGTCAACTCCTCATGGAGGATTTCAAACTCAATGGTGTGTGCAAATTTTTTAAATAAAATGAAAAAAGAAGTTCAAACTCAGCAGTCACGCACTCAAATGTTTAAAATGAAAATGTGCTTAACGTTTTAAAATGAAATGAAAACAACAAAGCACATTGTAATCACCATTTCGATGGGAGAAACAACAAGATAGTTAAAATTGCACCTGAGGTCTAAGGATTCCATATTGGTTAGTTACATGTCAATTTGTCGCCATGACACTTGATCAGTTTATGGATATTTTTACCATCCGTGAACATGTTTGAAGCAACTCCCTCAGAAGTAAAACAACTCAAAATATGTTGAAGTACATGAGAAATTTGAGTGAAATAGTTGTCACACCTTGTTAAGTTCCACCTGCGTCGTTTTCTCTAGAGTTTCTCACACATGCGCTAAAATTGACTCTGAGAAAAGCGTAGAGTTGTGCTCTGTGTGCTACTATAAACCCGCACAGGTGAATTCTATAAAGTAAAAATAAAAAGTACATTCTAGAAACATAGTTGGTCGAATATTTCCCAACTGAAAGGTTCTAGGTGATGACTATTCGAACTATAACCCTCAAAAGATGCATCTCCATCCCTTTTCTCGTGGTAATCTAATCCTCCAATAAAGGAGACTCATCCTCCTCTCATCGATCTGAACTTCCTCCTCTTGGCATATAAAATGACTAGAGGGTAGAGGGATTGAAGAGGTTAGAACTCAGAGAAGATAAACTTATGTTGTTGGTTTGAGATTGGAAAGCTGGTCGTCTAAGGAGGAGATTGAAGGCATTTGGGAGGGACCTCATGACATCAAGGCGAAGTTTGTAAGGCTCCTCTTATTTTATGATTAATACAAATGAACACTTTCTCCCATTGATTTTGTCTTATGTGAATGATGAATGGTTTACAATTGTTTATAATGTTTATTAAGGCGAATTCAATCCCTAATTTCCATGATCATTAGGCTAAGTTGTTTGGATTATTATATCACATGTTCTTTTGATCCTTTTATGGTCTATGTTTGCAGGTATTATCAAGCATTGAAGAACTGCATCAAGTCACAACAAGGGATCTTCATCATGCATTTCGTGAAATAGGTATGAGGCTCATCCATTAGCTATACTGCTTATAATTCGAACAAGTTCAACTTAGGGAAAGGGTCAGTTCAATTGTCATTATTTCTAGTTTCCATTTAGGATCTAGGGAGATTGCTCTTATCTGCAAGAGGGATTGTCCACTATAATAAACTAGTGACCACACTGAGGAATGCCTCTTTTCTCATCTTTTTCCTTAGCCAGGCTTTCTGATTTTTCTGATTTATTTAGACCCGAGTCTTCATAAATTAATGGCCTTTTAGATCTAAGTGTATGATTCTTTGAATTTTTTTTTTCTTTTTTCTTAGGTTTTCCTCCATGCGTTGTTTTTTTGGTTAACAAAGCGTAGTTCTGCGCCCTTTTTTCCGTAGCAACAAAGCGCATGCGCTCTGTTTTCTACTGAAGACCCGTGCAAGCCTTGAAAAGTTTGTTTTGGCTTCAACCTAGACATGAATTTGTTTTTTTGAAAGTGTCATTATCTTTGTTTGGCCTGTGTTGTGTCTCTTCTGAACTCTTTTGATTGTTTTGTTGATGATTTTTGCAAATTAGGTCTTTTTTAAAGAATTCCTTAGGGTTTTACCCGGTTGATTTGCTGAATGATCAAAACAAGATAGAGCGTCCTTCTGATTATGATATTCTTATTGTGTTATGTCAAATACTGATTAAGCCTTAATTGTTGCTTATTTGTGGTCAAAATCGCTTTGAATTGAAAATTAGGGTTTCTTAAGACCTTGTGCTTTTATGAAATAATTGTGATTATTTTTGCTTGATAAAAGGAATTGTTGCTTTCATCTTGGAAAAAATTTCGCGATTGCACTGTTATTATCAGTAGATCAAAGCATTCATAGGAGAATATGTCTTTTCTCCAACTCTCTTGATTGATTTATGTGTGCTTGAAAGTTTTGAGTGATTAGAGAAAAAGAGTATTTTGGCTTATTTGATGATTAGGGAAATATGGAAATTAGTTTGTTGACTACATTTTCATTACAAAATAGTGAAATTAGTTGCTTTAGAAAATTGGAAAAGTTGTGAGTTTTTTCATTTCATTTCTCGAAAAATCAAAGAAACTCTTTCTTTTCTCTAAATAAAATTTCGTCTAATTTGAAAGTTTTTTTTTTTTGAGTAAGAATAATTCGATTAACAAAGTAGAGAAATATAATTACATAGAGACTGAAGTCAAGACTCTGCTTTGATGAGAGGCAGAACTGTCAGGAGAAAACAGGTGAGAAGACAGGATTCAGAACTCGCTTAGGGGATCGGGATGATACTCTCCTGGTGCTTCATAGTTAACAAAAACATCGAAAAACACATGAAATCCACAACACAGCTTACATAACAAGCTTGCCCGGTGATAGAGGTAGCATAACCAAGAAACGACACCGGGGAGATATCGCTAGTCATCTTGTGGTTCTTCCACGATACGGCACCATCCGAATTCTGGCACATCCTTAGCTTGAGCAACATTTTGATCAGAGGGACCAGGGTCAACCGGCATCATCTCCACATCCTGAGTGTGCACCCTTGAACATTCAAATCCTGCCGAGGTGCATTTCCAATTCCCAGCTGGATGGAAGGAGAAGGAACAGACACTGCCCCCGAGCCTCCCGGATGAGAATCAGAGTCCTCCATCTGAGTAGTCTCATGGAAGACCACTGTGATGTGAGTCGTTATCCTAGGCCGATGCAGGGAACTATTAAAAGAGAAAATTTCAAAGCCAAACGAGGAAGGAGGCCCAGGGTGGTGTCTAGAGGGTCGAAGCCGCCCTCTCCCACTGTGCGTGCTGGGGTAGCGACCGGTAAACATTTCATTGGAGAGGGAAGGTGAGTCAGAAGACAAACTTATTGGCACTCGCCGGGCCTGGCCTCTTCGGCACCCCATTCTTTGGCAAAGTCGAGCATCTGTGAGGGTGCGACAATGAGATGCTGGATAGGCCGAGCAGCAATTAGGCAAGCGGAGCAACAGAGACACCGAGACCAAGAGGGGAGCCTGTGGATGCCCTTCACCAGCAAAACCAAATTGAACACTAAGTGATTATCTCCAGAGAAAGTTCAGGCGACTTTAGGATTGACAGGGACAATCTCTCGCCACCCTGTATCAGAGACGAGGCCCGAGACCAGATGATAAATCGTCGGGACAGAGGCTATGAACGCACAACTCAAAACCCACCACCCGAAGGCAGAGAGAAAACCTGAGACCAGATGATGAAAAGTCGATACTAAGACCACCAGACAGGAGCTTGAGACCTAGTGGAGGAAAGAGAGGAGTAGCAGGAGCCGCTCCAGGAGGTTCGAGCCAAGCTCCAGAGAGACTTTCCCCAGCAAGTGTCGAAATCCCTCAAAGAAAACAGAGCTAACCCCAAACAGCCTGAAAACCAAAATGAGACCTGAGGCGAGGGGATGAGCCAAGTGAAACAGCCTAAATGACTTCATCGCAAACCCAAAACAGAGCCTGGCCTTAACCTTTCCTGGCATGCCTCGAGAAGCCTCTTCCATTACTGCAGCATTGAAGAACGTCATCATCTCTTGCAGGTTCGAGCGTGCGGAGAGAAGAACCGTCGCGGTAGACAAGAAGTGAGGACTAGAGCCACTGGAATGTGATCTGTTTAACCTTACACTTTGTGCATGCCAAGCGCTCTCCCACTTACATGTATTTAACTCTATGTACTGGGTGGGCAGGTGTTGAACTGCCTCGCCCCACCCTTGTCTCTTCACCGTAAGTGCCGCCTCAATCACCCGCATCTGGGGCATCTAATTTGAAAGTTGCTATTTCATTTTAGAGTGCATTAAGATTTCGAGCCGTTTCATAACATCATAAGTTTCACCTTCATCACCTATTGAGTAAAGAACAACTTAATAATACAACGTTAATTAAAATTCACCTAGAATTTTATATTTTTTAAGGCTCTTGTCACCTACAATAGCTTAAGTGTAGGGATTTGGAATAGGGAAGGAAGTAAACTTTCCAAATCTACAAACGAACAACAGAATCTTGAGTTAGGGAGAGAAAATCCAATTATTTCCATTACGCTCTGGGAAACTCTTCTTATAGATGAGTTAAGCATGAGGTCATGTTGAATCTAGTGAAGTTATCTACCACTTCATTGGCCTAGATATAGTGATTTTCACGTATTACAACGGTGTCGAAAGGTACTTGGGGTCACTTGAAATTAAACCTCCAATTGATCATGTGGAGGATCCTTCAAGGGGATTGCGCTTGTTACTCTGCCCTTGTGTGTACGTCTGATCTATGACTGTCCACCAGGTAAAATTGTTGTATTTGGTAAACTTAGTGAATATAATACTAGGGATCTACCTAAGGTGAAAACAGAGGGAAGGTCCTATTGTACCTAGAACAGACGTTGGATATACTCACTTGGAATTTTTGGAGGGTAATCTCTGCTCGAGATGGTTTATAACAGAGTTACTTACACCAGATTGTTTCATTAAGCAGGTTTTCAGGGTAACTAGTTCCAAATACTCATTTCTTTAAAACTTTTCACCTTGATCTCTGCAATGTTGGATTTCATCACCAACTAGTAATTATTGATCTCTATGAAGAGTAAGTTTTTATGGTTTGAACTCCTAGATGTTTAGCACAATATACTTTTTGTGTAGTTTTTTTTCACTTTTTAGAGACTTTAGGTGTAATTTAAATATTGTGTAAATTGATTTATTGAAATTTTTTCATTGTGGCGGAACTACCAAGACTATCAATGCGTAAAGTTCTTTTTCATAAGTGGGATAGTTAGTCACAACTCCATTAAAAATTTCAGAATGAAATGAAATGGGCTTACCATGCTGCATAAGAAATGCTCCCATGGCGTAATCACTAGCATCCATTTGAATCTCAAATGGCTATCTAAGATCTGGAAGAGCCAATACCGGAGCTAAGCTAATCTTTTGTTTTAAAGAATCAAATTATTTTTGTTGTACATCTCCCCAACTAAAGACTTTCTTGACACTAGTCAATTCATGTAGATGAGCTACAATGGAAGAAAAAATAGCAATAAATTTCCTCCAATATTGTGTTGCCCCTAGAAAGATTATTACTTCTGTAACTGTATTGGGCTTGGGCCAATTCACAATGACCTCAACCTTAGAGGGGTATATCTTCAGCTCACCTCCTCCAATAATGTGTCCCAAATACACTAAAGAAGTATTGCCAAATTCAAACTTCGACATATTTAAAAACAAATTTTCTTTTCTCAAGACATCAAGTACTTTGTTCACATGCATGACATGTTCATCTATGGATTTTCTGAATATGAGAATATCATCTAAGTAAACAATGAAAAAATCATCTAGAAATGGTCTCAATACATCATTCATAACTCTCATGAAAGTAGCTAGAGCATTTGTAAGAACAAAAGGCATAACAAGCCACTCAAAAAATCCTTGTTTAGTTTTAAATGTTGTTTTCGAAATGTCCTCTTCATCTATTCTAACCTGATGATAACCACTTCATAAGTCTAACTTAGTGAAATACTTTGCATACCTCAATTCATCAAGAAAATCATCAATTCTTGGGAGTGGATAACAATTCTTTACCGTTATTTTATTTAGTTCACGGAAATCCACACGCATGTGCCAAGTTCTATCCTTCTTTGGCACCAAAACAATGGGTGAACTACATGGCGAAGGAGATGGGTGTATGATACCTTTGTTCATAAATTCTTGAATTTTCTACTTGATTTCCATACTCTCCATGATCGACATGCGATACATACTAATGTTTGGAAGTGGAACATCCTGCTGCAGTTGTATCTCATGTTGAAGTCCCCTCTTGGGAGGTAACCCCTTTGGTTCCTGAAACATCTCGCCATGCTTGCTTACCACATCAAACAAATCAGATTTTAACTTATCATCACAACCTTCAAAATATTCATAATCTATATCATTCTTTTTCTTATGTTGGCTTGATGGGGCCTCACCCAGGTTCAGAGTTATTTAGCCAAACAAATCCCTATACTACTGGCCCTTTTGGCAACAGCTCGTAGAGCGCGGACTGAGGTCTCACCGGAAGCAGTATGGGAGGATGCTGGAACCAAGTTTCGACACCCTTGAGATGTCTAAGGGGTCGATTCAGTTCGACTATGAATATCTTCGCACAGGTCACTTCGCACACTTTCCTGACTTGCGAGGCCTTCGCGCCCTGTTATACTCGACTTCGCGTAGCCCTAACCAGGGGCTGAGGAGATTTTGCGCTGCTAAAGCAACGATCTGTGTTATTTCCCCAAGTTACACTACGGATCTTACTTATCTTCTTATAACAGTTATTTATCTTCGTGTAAATAGATACTTTATCTTATATTCACTTAGTCAACACATTCATATGAGTTTGCGCAACAAATAAAAGGTAACTTGCAATTCATACCCAATATACTTCAATGCATAAAATAGAAAATGATACACATAAATAATGTAAAAATTCTCTTTTTTAATGCTTCAATCGGTTACAGACTCAACCTGCCCTGTGCACTCAACTGCAGGGGTCTACACACTAACCTACAGACTACTAGGCCTCTGTGCACTCAACTGTAGAGCCTTCTCCTACTCTACGACCCAAAGACTCAACTTTACACCTAGACTCAATGCTTCATCATTAGATCTTCTATGGATGACTTCCTTGTCCCTTTACACTTAGAGCCTTACTCTATTTATACAATCCTATGGTTCACAGACCATGGGTAGAACTCTCAAGCCGACACTTAATTACAAAAGTAAGGGCAGACAACCCTATGACTTGTTTCGAGAATGATTTTGGCAAAATCACATAAAAAAACTTTTGTCGACGCGTTTCAAACCAACCAATGTGGTTCATCGTCAGGACAAGTTGAATATCCAATCCGAGCGATGCATGAAATAGGGACAGCAGGCTATTCCAACAGCTAAAACGGTTAACCGAACCTCTAACGGCTAGGTTTGACCAGGCTCTAGAAAGAGGAAACTAAAATAATTATATTTTAATATCCTTATAAAATTAATTTTAAGAAGGTAAAAATATATATTTTTATATTTCTAGAACCAATTTAGATTATTAATTTGATTTATCTTTATTAATATTTAATTTAATTCTTAATATTATTACTAATATTAGAATAATTAAACAGAATGGTTCTATGATTAATATATTATTTTAACTATATTACTTTTTCCCTTATATAATAATATTATAAATATTATTAAATAAACAAAACTCATTACCCATTATATATTAAATATACTTATTTAATTTCAACTATCCCATAATATTAAAAATATATTTATATTTACCCCATATAATATTACTCTTTACCATTCTATGGTAATTTTTTAGTAAATCTAGAACTATTATATATATTTAATCTATTCATTTATTCCTAAATTATAATAATTTCAAAGTTTACCATTAGATTTAAGAAAAAGGTAAATACTACTACTATCATTATATTATTTATAATATAAGAATAATAATATATTATCTATCCCCACTTTTTAATAAAACTAATATTATCATAATAATAAAAACGATTATGATTATACACCTTCACCCTTATAAATAGTAATAAAGATATTGATAAATCTATTTAATTATCTACTTACTATTTCTAAGTTAAGAACCTAATTTCATTATTCTGTTATTAAAAATATTTATTTTATTTTAATTATTATTAATAAGAATTCCTTTAAAACATAAGATTATAAAAGTTTACCATTCTATTAAGATAGAATAATTTAGTAAATAAAATATATTAGAAAATCAGGAACTATATAACCCTAAGAGCTATAATATTATTTTATTTAAGAATTCATTATTTAATCATTATATCAAGGTTACTAATACTCACCAAACTATACACTACCATCATATAAGAAAAAATCCTATCGCTAAAAGAAACAACGGCTCATAAAGCTAGCTCAAATCTGAGACCCAAATAATCTTACAGACTATAATATAACAAGCTAACGAAATACAGTAATAAAAGGAAGCCCCACCTTCTAGGAAGGGGGCTAAAAGAGACCCTCACCTTAAAAAACTAACTGCAAAGGGGAGGAAACCAAAGCGAAGAAGGAGCAAGAAGACTAGGAAGACAGGGCTGGAATCCAACAACTGCTAACCTTCCAGTCGTCATCCCTATTAAGATTATTAGGTCTATTCTCAATCTCCAGGGCCTATCTAAATTTCTGATGGTGAAACTGCACAACATTTGCAATGACGCGAGCCTCTTCAATACAGACATGATGTTTAGTCTTCTCGGCGTGCTCTGCCAGGGCCGAGGACCTGGTCCTTCCATGTCTTAAGTCAGCCGAATGCTCGCTAATCCTTTGATTGATAGAGCGACCAGTCTCACCAACGTACGGGGTCCCACAGGAACAAGGAATGACATAGACTCCCTTCATGTCTTTTGGGTCCATAGGATCTTTTACTGACCTAAGGGAGCCTCTGATAGTATTAAGAGGCCTAAAAGTTGTGGGCACATCGTGCTTCTTCAGAATCCTAGAAATCCTGTTAGTGGTTCCTTGAATGTAAGGTAGGTGAACCCCCATGACAAGATCTTTAGGAACTTTTCGGATCGAAGGCTCTTTCTTGGCCTTGAGGAAGGCTTTCTGACCCAGGTGTCTACTGTAACCGTTTTTCACAAAGACATCTAGGAGATGAGCTTTCTCCTTTTCTAAGTTCTCTTCATCTGAAATCCTCACAAGACGGGTAGCAAGCGTGCTAAGGACCCCTAACTTCTGAGCGGGGAAATGATGGGTGGAAGCATGCAGATATTGATTAGTATGCGTTTTTTTTCGAAACACCTGATGAGAAAAGGAACCATCCTCCTTCTTAGAGATGAGAACATCCAGGAACGGAAGACAACCCTTGTCTTCCTTTTCCATCGTGAATTTAATGGCAGCGGACTGGTTATTGAGATGACTGAAGAACAGATCCAACTCACCCGGACCATGAGACCAAACCACACCAGTGTCATCAACGAATCTTCTCCAAAGCTTTGGTAAGAGACGAGAGGAGGCCAAAGCTTTGGACTCAAAATCCTCCATAAAGAGATTAGCGACGATAGGGGACAAGGGGGAGCCCATGGCAACTCCGCACGTTTGCTCATAGAACTCTCCTTCGAAGCTGAAAAAGGTGGAAGTAAGGCAAAGCTCAACCAATCGAGCCGTATCAGGGTCAGTAAGCCCGTTAATCACCTCCATTGCCTCATTTATGGGAATACAAGTGAAAAGGGAGACCACATCGAAACTTACCAGAATGTCCTCGGGCTCAAGCTTAATTTTCCTAAGATCATTAATGAATGAAGCCGAGTCTTTGACGAAAGATTCAGTGTGACCAACCAAGGGACTCAACCTTACAGCGAGGAATTTGGCAAGGAGGTAAGTCAGACCACCTATGGTATTGACAATGGGCCTCAAGGGGACCCCTTCCTTATGGACCTTTGGAAGGCCATAGATCCTCGGGGTAATGGGGTTTCCCTCAATGAGTTTTCGGGACAGAGGATTAGTGGAATTACACGACTTGATCGCAAGAGCGACCGCTCTAGAAACCCTTTTGAGAGGATTTTTAGAAAGCTTCTTGTAGCTTCCACTATTGCAAAGATGATCAAGCATCTTATTTCTGTAATCCATCCTGTCCATGATGACGACAACACCTCCTTTATCCGCTTTCAAGACAACGACATCCTTATTCTGGTTTAAGGATTTCAGAGCCTCAAACTCAGGCTTGCTAATATTACTCCGGGGAGGTTTAGCCCTCCGGAAGGCTATGGCACAATCTTGCCTAATCGTGTATTTAATCTTATCAAGAAGGTTCTTAATGCCGCATTCTACATTGCAAATGATATCCTCAATAGGAATCTTTCGGGGCGCTAACGCAAAATTAAGACCCTTTCCTAGGAGACTAAAAACAACAAGAGAAAAGGAGAAGCTAGACAGATTAATCACCTTCTTGCCCGGAGGGTGAGGACCCGAAACACCCCCAAGGTTATACTCATTAAAACTAATTTTATTATTCACAACTTTATTCATAACTCCAACTTCATCATTATTACAATTCAAATTTTTATTCACTTGACTATTAATAACATTATAATTCTCATCTCTATATAAGTTAATATCATTAGTCTTCAAAGCCCTACCATTATATTTACCTTCACTATTATTAATATTACTACCATAATTTTCATCATCATAATACCCATTGTTCAAAATATCCTTATTATCTTTATTGTTACCAATATATTTACCTTCACTATTATCAAAATTAAAACCATCATTTCTATCATCATAATACCCATTATAGCACATCTTTCCATTAATATTATCACTAGCGAAACTTGAACCGCTCTTATTGTTATAATTAAACTCATAACCCTTACCTTCTTTAAAACTCACCCCTCGGCTACACTCGACAGACTTACCAATAAGCAGACTCAACGAATTGCTGCCCAGGCCGCGTCTACATAAAATGATTGAACTGGAATCTTTGGAGCCACTAATCGCCGGGACCTGCGCATCCACGAGGGTCAGCCCACCACCGCTCAACACTTGCTGAGAGCCGTCCCGATTCATACAAATGGAAGAGCCATCCTCCAGATCCGCAGCTAACGCAACCGATTGGGAGTGACCGGGGCCGCAGAGACTTGACCCACACGTCAAATTGTACAGCTGAGACCGAGACTCAGCACTGGACGAGGCATGAGAGGGGCCCAGAATCCCGCACGAACTGGTTACATTGGTGTCCATGCCGATCATACCGAAGGGAGGCCTGGACGGTAAGCCTACCTCCACGCTGCCCTATGACTTAATTACAACTTCGCACTCCGCGCCCACAAATCGCGGAGTCTTTACATTGGACTTAGTCAAAACTTGGGCTTTAATCCCCAAAACACGCCTTGAGGGGATCCCGTGCCCAACATCTTGATCATGAGAAGCACAAATTTTTTACTTGCATTTACTAGTCTCTTCATCCGCCCTGCATTAACCAAAGAAATGTTTAACTTTTTGCGATGGGCTCTCACAATATACTCCACTCCATCCTTGAGCAATAGAGATTTGTTTTCATGGCGATAAAATACTGCTTTCCTATCATACAAAGAAGGGATTCCCAAAATGATTCATGAGATGTCAAGTGGAACTACATCTAACTCAACTTCATCAATGAATTTTTCAGTAATGGAAAACCTGAATAAGCATTTCCTTGTAACCTGTAAATTTTCATTATTGACTATCCAACCCAAGGGATATGGCTTGTGATGAGGTACAGTTTCAAGTTTAAGCTTTTTGACCAAGTCTTCTAAAATTAAGTTTGATTGTGACCCACTATCAAATAATGCATCAATCTTTGTATGGTTTGAAATTACCCTTACATGGAACAATTCTATGCTTGATTCTTCATTTGGAGTGTTGTTGTGACTATGCGAGGAACTAGTGCTTGCAATAACTTATTTTCCTTTTGTGACCATGGCTGAAATCTTGGTCTCATCACCAAAATTAGATCCAAGATCATGTTGTGTCGTAGAGGTCGTCTTTTGTTTTCCCTTATTCTTTGGTTTCTTAGGCCTTAGTTTAGGATGTAATTTCCAACAGTGGGTTTCATCATGCCCCGCTTTGGAACAATGTTGGATATAGTTTTCTCCCCTTCTTTCTTCACACTTTCATTCTTCTTTCCTTTCCATTTTCCACCCTTCTCTTTCTCTTTACCCTTGAATGGCTTCTTCTTACTACCCTCTTCCTGAATGTTCTTTCCTCTTGCTTCGAGGTGCATGGCTTGCACTCATACCTCATCTAAATTGATTGGATTGAACATAATGATAGTGTGTTTCAATTAGGAATGTAAACCCCCAATATATTTCAAGAGTATATCCTGGGAATTCAAGTTTAATCCTAACAAAAAAGCCCTTTTCCTAAACTCTTGGGTATAGTCTTGAACTATTTGGCCCTTCAGTTGCCTAAAATTTTACCAACTCGTAATGGATTTTTTCATATAGGCTAAAGGATAAAACTGCCTTTTAATTGAAGAGACAAATTCAACCCAAGAAATGGATATCTTACCATGAATTCACATTTCCTCTTGAGACTTTTATTCCCACCAAACTATTGCTGCTCCTTCTAGCCTCAATGAAGCCAATTGTATTTTTATGTCATCTTCTTGAAGGTTTTGAATTCTCCAATAAACCTCCAATTGTCGACTCCAATTGTCTAACTTTTCTGCATTCACCTCACCATTGTACATGGGAAATTCAAACTTAATGTCCAATTTGAGTAAGGGAGTTTTTTATTTTGGGGTATTTGAATGAGTATGAACAATTTTTGTGGTGGAAGTGGATGATGTTGTTTGAGATGATGAGGATGATGAAGATGATGAGGAAGATGATGAAGATGGTGGAGATGGAGGAGTATTTCCTCCATTACCCTTTTAATACTTCTTTTCATCTTTTTTATCCTTTGAACTTCCCTCTCCATGTGGGGGCTTAGAACTCTCTGTAGCCATTCTAGTATTCCTCTCTTCATAGAGGACTCTAACCATGTTAGTTAAGTCATAGAAATATTTCTTGAATGCTTCGGAAAGACCTTCAGTCTCTCTTGATCTAGACATGATGGCTTTGGATTCAAGCTCAACTTCTGGTACTGGTTTTACCTCCTCAATCTCAATTGAAGATAAACCTTGAGGTTCTTCAAGTGCAATTGGGATTGAAACTTTGGGTGTGTCCTTGTGGCTCTCCTTCTTCTAGGAAATACCTTAGGAGTTACAACCAATAGTTTCCCTTCTCCTCTATACAATTTTAACCTTGTAAGCATCACAAATTTGCAACCATTAAAACCCTACTTGCACAAAACTCAAGCAATCAAGCAAATAACCTTTGCTTTGATACCAACGTGATCTATTATTGAATGTTAGTTTTGTTGTGCTAATTTCAACTTCATAATTAAAAACAATTCTTTATCATTTGCTTCATGTGCATAGGTTTCCTTTATGTTGTTTGTGAATGAACATGTAAAGTTTTGTCAAGTTTTATGTCAAATTCATGAGAAAAATACCATGTAAGTCAAGTGTTGAACAACAACAATCAAATGTACAACAAACCATCAAAATGAACACTTAAGACAGTGTTTTGATGAAGGAGTTCACCCCCTGCTCGGATACATCTCCTTGGTCCAACTTCCATGGCTTGGGCCACTGTATTAGATCAAAATGGAAAAAATTATATTTACAATGCTCTACTGCTCCTAAAACCTGCTTTAATGTGCTCAGAACATCAAAATCATCTAGGAATGCCTTTTCCTAATCCCAATTTGGTCGAATTTTGCAAAAGTTATGGCAAAACCAATTTCTCCTAAGAATTCTTCACTAAAACTGGAGGAACTCCAGTTAAATCCACTAAATTTGGAGTTAGCACTGAATTTAGGGGCTTCGAAAATTATGCTGCCATCTTAATCCCGCATTAACTAGTGGATAAGTATGTGTTTAATTATGGGTTAAACGTGATTAGCGCATTAAGCACGTTTAATGACACGATTTTGGTTAATCGTTAACCGTTAGTTGCCGATATTCATGGTAGTGTTCACATGGGAGGGGGTTGGCCCGTGGGTTGGCTCCCTCCTTCCCCAAATCTCCAATGGTTTACACACCAAATACAAATTTTGTCTGTTGTTTATTAAGAACTGTTATCGTGGCATAACGGTAAGACACAGGGTTTATATGGGCGAGGTCAAGGGTTTGACTCTACTGACTTGCCCATAATAATTTTTCCACTACGCCGATGATGCCCGACCTTCAGGGAGGGACACATGGCGGCCTTCGGGCTTTCCACATGTCCCCTTCTCATCGGTCCATCCTTCACCAATATATTAACGCCAACTCACTACACCATTAACCAACCACAATGCGCCACTTAACGAGTCCTTACCGGACATTGACCATCCCTTTGACCTGCCTAGTCACCTACCATGTTAGCAGTACAGACTACTAAATGTGCAGTGATTGTACCCTTTTTTTTGTTGCAAAAAATCCTCTATTTGGCAAAGCGGACAAAACACGATATCTTAGTCATACGATCTCTATTTTGAGTGAAACGATTTGCATTGGGATCATATCACCAAGACAGACGTGGTCATTCAGGTTTTGAGCAATTCTGAGCACTTTCATTTTGAGCTAAATACTGATCACCTGATCAAGTATGGAAGGTTGTGGCTCAGGCACACTTGATGTGGATTCGAAACTTATATATGCCCATCAATTCCCCCACTGTTAGATATAAGGTGAGAAGATGGAGAAAACTCAACTGCAATACTATTCAATACTCTAGAAGAAATTTTGACATATGACTAAAATATCTTCTTGGTTGTTGAAGCCCATTGCCAATAAGTGATCCATCCAAGATGAATCCTTGTTCTTGCAGGAGGCTTGTTTTCAAATCATATGTTTGAAGAATGAGTGATTTTATGACATTGGTCATATGGCCAACTCAGTCACAGTCTTGGCATTTAACAATCTATTGTGGTTGTTGTGTAAGAGCACTAGAATCTGGAAGAATTAAAGATGAATTGTCATAAAGAAATCCAACAATATGAAACTAGATGGGCTTTGAGTAATCTGGAATATGAAAGGACACATCCTTGTCATATCCAAGACCATTTTTGTGCTTGTTATGGACAAGCTCTTCCCAAGGTATGATGATGGTCCTGGGAAGTGTATGTTGAATTTTTGCATCTGTATTCAAATCTGGTTCTGAAATGGGCACTTGATCTGAATGAACTTCAATGTTATTGACTCGCTTCTGGTTGGAGTCTATCTCAATATTCTGAACAAATATAGGTTCAAAATATTGTCTTTTCTGTAACCCATATTGCTGTAATTGTGATTCAAGCTACAAAAATTCAATCTTCTCTTGTGTATGTTGCAAGCAAGTTTGAATGTCAAAAACAATTTCCTTGTTGATGTTGATTGTGCTTTCAGTAGTTGACATAATTAGAGTTCTTAATAACTCTAATAAATTTCCAATTTGAGTCATTTTTAAACTTCAAAAGGTCAACTCAATTTATCAACAATAATCTAAAATAAATAAATCTCAATTGGCAGCCTATACAAATCAATATTTAGTGTTCTCAAATAAAAGACCACATATTAAGTTGACCAAAAAATGTTGATGTATGGTCCTCAAGGATTAATGCACAAAATTCATGCCTTCAACATATGTAGTCTTTGGCACAATCTTCAATGTAGAATACAAATGATGTTTCCACTATTTAAGTTCAAAGCCAAAAAAGCTCATGCTTTAACACATTTAACATTCCAGTAGCCTTCAGTTCAATATTCAACGCATAATCCAAAGGCCCAAACAACATTTTATAGCAGCGACAAATTTTTATGGTAAACAGTGATTGTTTCTTGATAAGTGGAGCGACTTTAATGCATCAATGATCTTTATATAAACAACGACACACAAAATAAATGGATTTTTCACAACATGCATATAATATGAACTAATGGATTGTTGGACTACTACAAAATAATGTGACCTCAATGGTCTTCCTTTTTCACCTCCTCATCTGCTGCATTTATAATTTGATCTATTTCCCTCTAGAAGAGAAACAAAAACCGTTGAAGTTGATTCCATCGCTCACATTTCAAGAGGATCCAAAATAACTCAACAACCACCGAGAAGCTAAATGCAATTGAAACGAACAAAGAAGCAATGCAGTGTCACGTTTCAGGCTGAATGTTTCAGGTTTTATCTAGATGCGCCACATGACGGTGTTGAGCTTGTTGAATTTAGCTAAAGGCTCTACTAGCAGGACCATTTCCTTCTTCCGCTAACTAAAAGTTAATAATTTCTTAAGAAGGGACTTCATTCTTTCTCATAGATCACACAACTAAACTTGCTCAAGGATGCATCAATGCAAGAGTTCTTAAAAATGAAACTATTTTCATTTCCAAATGAGCATTATGTAAGAATGGAAAACATTAATAATGAAAGGACTAAGTATATGGCAGTATTGAGCATTAAGAAATGACAAGAGCTCATGGAAACATAATTTATATGTCAGTTCTAGTAGGCTGACCAAAATGGCGTTTTTGAGCAGCCCAGGTTTGGTTATGATCAGTGAGAAGATATAGCTTATGAATTCTACTTGTACCCGATTCTCAAGCATAAGACCATGCCGATTGAGATAATTCCCATTAAATAAAACAATTTGCGCAAAACTGGTATGTATTGATGAAACAGGGATAAAACTGAGAGCACAATTTTTTATTTTTTTTTTCTATATTTTTAACTTCGTTCTTGGCTAGTTAGACACAATCAACAATTCCTTCTTTGGAGTCTAAAAAGAGAAATAAAACACATGGATAAATCTAGTTTGTTATGCGCAAACATACATTTTATAGTGTTAGTGTTCCTTCCAGTGAGCTCATGCAAAGTCAACAATTCACCGATCAAAATGGTCTTTCAAGCAACTCCTTCGATAATGTAATGGAAGTAATCCAAATGAGTGAGGACCCTTACTACGACATTTATGCATGTGAAGTGAAGGTTAGACTACTAAATGAGTAAGAAGTCACATCCACATCCATTAATGAAGAAGGGTGGTTGCACATTGGTTAAACGAATATAGCCACACAGGACCGGACTATGACAAGTGAAATGTAGATAGGGTTTCTCATGCATACACAAAGAGACAAACCTGCAAATAGGAGAATACGATAGAAAGGTAGTGCTCCAGAGAAAATAATATGACAGAAAGAAGCATCGTATAATATAGAATATGATAGAGGGATAGTCTATCAGAGAATGAAGCAAATCTTAGCATTATGACTAGCCTAGTCAGATATCTCCGTTGAGCATGGAAAGAAGGAATAACTTTGAAACTTCATCGAAAAAAATCATCCAAGGAACTAATTCATATAAACCATCAAATGAACTAGCGCACCAGAAATGAATCAATGCACAAAACTTCAAAGTTCAACCATAATTCACATAACTCAACGTTCAATACAAAACTCAACACACATATAATCATTAGGGGATTTTTGAGGTCTAAAATGGGCCTCCTAAGAAAAATGTACAACCAAAATAAACTTTATAAGAACCAATAGTATTCAAGATGATGATGTCAACCATGGGGGATGATTCACCTCTTTTTGGAGTTAAAAAGTAAAAAAATTAAAAAATAATAAACTACTTTTTCAACTCGTATTTTCAACTTATCTCCCTAAGGTTTTACTCAAATTCGAGCGGGAGTACTCGTTGGATGAAAAATTTAATTCCTCATCCAAGGAGTGCCCATGTTGCATACTTTCGATGGACCCTGCTACACGAAAATGATAAATACATGAAAAAACATGATTGTAATAATGTTTTTCATGTATTTGTCATTTTTCATGTAGTGGGGTCCATCGAAAGTATGCAAAATTGGTACTTCTTGGATGAGGAATCAAATTATGCATCTAACTAGTGTTTCTGCTCAAAATTTGAGTAAACCCATAGGGAGATATGTTGAAAATGCAAGTTGAAAAAATAGTTTTTTATTTTTTTCCTTCTAAAACTTGATGATGTAATATAATATTATTTTATTATTTCCACTATTATTTTATAATTTCCTTAGGAGGCCCATTTTAGACCTCAAAATTCCCCTAATGAAAACCCACAACTCAAACTTGAATGCACGACCATGCCATCAATGCAATTCAAAATGCATGCCATTGCAGTCTTTGAAAATGGATCTTAACACACATTCTCTGCAAGTCATGACTTAATCAACAACCAAAAAGTGGCCAAATCATAACATTGAGACAAAGATGCTCAGGTTTACGCATCCCACAAAAACAAGTGGCTCACAAAAGATTGAGCATGTTTTGAACGTACCAGCTTTGATACCATGTTAGACACACACTGAGAAGACTGAAGATATGAAGGATAAACATGAACGCCTATATTATTCACATGATATACATTTATAATACGTTGGAGCGACTCTTTAATTCATCTTCCAAGGTCTCTTGGACTCCCTTTGAATGTTTAACTTCCTCACCATAACCCTTAGCAGATTAGGTGTCCAACATAACCAAATATCTATTTTAGCCAATCACCCCCACGCCATATTCCAATCATGAATGTGGGATATCATGGAATAAATGAAGACGAAACCAAACTAGGGCGTTTAGACGCCAAACCATGTCAACCCTCAATCACATTGATTCCACATCCACAACCAGATATCATTAACACCACCCAAACCGGTCTCTACCCAAGCTGTCTAGGGCTCCAGGAACTAGTAACTCAACCCACAACCTTCCAAGGCTCCAGAGCATTTTTCTAACTCGAATCTAGGGACTAGTAACTCAACCAAAGTTGTTCCAATGTTTCAAGAGTGTTTGTCCCAAACCACATCCATAAGGAATTATGGGTACCAATTAGAAAATAATCAAGTGGAAAAAACACACAACACCATGGCTATCTAGGAAATGGAAAGGAAATTCTAAATCCACTGTTAATCCAAGAAATCCTCCATTCCAATGATAGCACATAACTAGAAAGTCACATGCATATGCAATGCATCCATAAATCAACAAGGAAATCAGATATGCAACCTGTTACATGAAAAATAATCCAACTGTAGTCGTTGATCCACCTATTCCCTTGCACTTTCCTACTTTCCTTTTCCTTCTTTCTCCAAATCCAATGTATTCCAAAGTGCTCCAAGAATTCTTCAAGATTTCTCTAAGTGTTCAAGAATCTGAGATAATGAAAGATATAATAAAGCTTAAAAATGAACTAAGAAAAGGTTAACTAACAAAAGATGTGAATTGATCCTTCAAAGCCTTTTATCATTGAGGCTTCTATTTTCTTCATTTTCCTTCAATTTCCCTCTCATGTAAATCCGTGTCTATTCACCTTTATTTTCTCCTATTTTCCTTTATTTCATAAATAAAATTCCAATTATTGCCACTTTTCCTTTGCAAATTCCTTTGCCAATTTCCACAGCCATTAATTGATCACTAGTGATACCCCATCACTATGTTTTTCCCAACATTCAACTTGGAATACATGTCCCATGACCCTGGTTATATTTTATTTACACGGAAAATAAACTATGGGTTGTTACAAACCCCTCCCCCTTGGGGGAACCCTGTCCTCGGTGTTCTATGACACTTATAAACCAACAAAATGCATGTTTCCCATAGAGCTTTATAACACAACTCGATGCAACATTTACCTCATATCATACTGTTGAGACCATGACCATCATAACATGAACACCATACCACTTATTGGAGCTTTATAACACAACTAGATGTGATATTTACAACATAAATATGCATATGCATATCACAAACACAACATAAAACACATATACTGGAAAAATTTGCTCAACCAACGAATAAATAAGGATAAATAACCCACATCTGATCGGCCATCTCCATGTAGCTATAGAAAATCTAATATAATTGTAACTACTCAATAAATTTAAGCTAAAATCAAGAGACAAAATTCTACTCTATTGATCTGCAGAATGTAATTCACAATTTATAACAACAATAATAAACATGCAATAAGCACAAGCCACACATGCACAATTATTTCTAGGGGAATCCTTACTGGTAAAAACCCCTCAAGCCTATTTGCATTAATAAGCGAAATTGAGAAACTATTACAATTTCTTAATCAAGCTCAGAGCACAAACTACAAGGGTAAAACCATTCTCCTAATGACTGAAGACCTCTGGCCAATACTTAGCCTCTATATGCCTCCATTAACCTCCTATTTCCTTACAAAAGTATTGAGGAATTAGGCCCCTATTATTTAGGAATTTCCTCCAAATTAATTGTGCAATTCCCAAGGATTGATCACTAACTGCATGTAACACTTGTATACTCAATCTAGTTTACAATTTCTTGTTACATTGCCTTGGAATCTCCACCACAATTGGGAACTCAAATTCTATGCATGCATTAGAAATTTTGGGCATATTGATTATTTAAATAACATATATATGAGTTAGATTGATGTCCCACTGCACAAATGAACTTCAACTGACTCCAACAATAGTTGGAGGTCAGTTAACTAAACACAATTTAATATAACTAACTTATATTGAAAGAAATTAGCAATCAATCATGTATAACTGAAATCCAATCCCTCTAATTCAAATTTACTCAGTTAACTGTGTTACAAGAGCCATGTCACCTCAGTTAATTGCCTCCAAGTTGTCTGTTGATGTGAAAATCCGATTTACTTAATTTTCACTAAGGAAAAATTCAAATTGAGATTTCTTGCTACATTTATCAATAGTAGCTTCATCGGGCCCAACGTGCTTCCACTACACTTTAACCTGCTTGATTATTTTTTTCGGAGCATGATTTGTTTCTGATGAAATATGCATTGTGGTTCTGGCTAAAATTTTCCCTTTGGTTGAACTTGCAAGACATACGAGTCAATCACTTGATCAATGTCCTGGACATACTTCTTAAGCAATGAAACATGGAAAAAATCATGGAATTTCACTATCGGAGGTAGTGCAAGTCTGTAGGCCACTGGCCCAATCCTTTCAAGGATATCGAAAGGCTCGTAAAATCGAGGTGCCAACGTGGCACATGACCCAATCCTCAAGGACATCCTCTTGGACTTGATGCATAAGTACACATGCTCTCCAACTGAAACTCCTTGAAATATCTATGCTGATCCGCATAACTCTTCTGCATATCCTGTGTTGCCTTCAAATTCCTATTGATAGCTAGCATCTTGTGCTCCATCTCATCGAACATATCCAATACAATCACCACTCTATTCACTGGTTCACTCAACCTGATAGGAGTATTACAACTTTTACCATAAAGAGCCTCAAATGGACTCATCTTCAAGGACTCATGATACCCATTTTTATATGCTCCACCAGTGGAAGATACTCCTCCCACTTCCTCTGTTGATGGAGATATTACTACATGGCAGTAATCCCATTTGTATCTATTTTGCAAAATATTAAGCATAATATTTTGCTTAAACTGAATATATTGTGGGATCTTTCTCATCCATTAATGGGAACCTATACAATGGAAATTGAGAGCGAATCTTATGAATAAGTTTTTTTTCCAAAGGAATATTTCAAGGATTTTTTCCCTTCCTGCAAGGATTTTTTCATAGAGGAAATAGTGATCGAGAGAAGTCATCAGTTACATTCATATGGGCACATATGAGATTTACTAAATGCATCGGGGGTATAAATATGGGATTTTTATCCCTTTTTTTGTTCTTGCATATTCTATTCTTCAATATTTGAAAGTGATTTCTTTCACCTTTATCACATACATCCTCAACATATCCTCAAGAATCTTGTTAACCCTCTCTGCCTCTTCCTCTTTCTGCGGATGATAAGATGTACTGCAATCTAACTCTATCCCTAAACTTGCAAAAAACTCTTTCCAAAATATGGAAGTGAACTTGGCATCTCTATCGGGTGCAATCTTCTTAGGAAAACCATGCAACCTCACTATCTCCTTGATGAAAATATGACCTACCTCATTAGCTGAATTCATCGACTTAACTGCAATGAAGTGAGCTACCTGGTTCAACCTTTCAACCACAAGCATGATGGAATCATGCTGCTTCGATGTCCTTGACAAAACTATAATGAAGTCCATGGAAATTACATCCCATTTCCATTCTAGAACCAAAATAGGATGCAACAAGCCAACTGGGTGCTTACACCTAGTCTTCACCTGCTGACATTCCAAACATCTCATAACAAAGTCAACCACCTCGTTCTTCAAGTTTGGCCAATGATAGAATTTCTTAGCTGATGTCAATGTCTTCTGATATCCCAGGTGACCTAAATATGGCTGAACCTAAAATTCCCTCAAGATAAGCTTCTTGAGCTCACCATCATCCAACACATAAATCTTGTTCCTGCATCTGACCAAGCCATCTGCTATGAGATGATACTCCTCATCTAAATTACTTGTACCATACTACTATAACCTATTGTCGTGCTTCCCTACCTGCGAGATCGACTCCTGCAAGTCTACCCCATAAGAAATCATTGCTGCAATGTGATTCACCTACACTCTCCTGCTAATAGCATCTACAACCCTATTCTCCTTACCCTTGATGTACCTGATCTCAAAATCAAACTAATTGAGAGTATTCAATCATCTAGCTTGGATAACATTCATATTAGGTTGGTCAAATAAGTACCTTATCCCATTTGATCACTCATTAAGATGAACCTCTTGCTAAGAAGATAGTGTCTCCACATATTCAAGGCATGTAAGATAGCTTCCAAATCATGATCATGAGTCATATAGTTCTGCTTGTGCTCATTCAACGTCCTTGACTCATAGCATACTACATGCCTTTCCTACATCAAAAATCCACAAATTCCCCTCTTGTAAGCATCTGTATATACCACAACCTCTTTATTTATATCTGCAATCTTCAAGACCAGAGAATTTGTAAGAAACTGCTTCAACTGCTCAAAACTAGCTGCAAATTACTCTTTCCATTCAAATTTCTTTCCTTTTCTATGCAATGATGTAATTGGATAGGAAATCTGTGAGAAGTTCCTGATGAACCTCTGATAATAAGATGCTAATACCATGATCTGACCTCATCCACATTCCTAGGTGTTGCCCACTCCATAATAGCTCTAATATTTTCCAGATCCACTGCTATACCTTCCTTGGAAACAACATGCCCCAAGTAATGAACTTATGTCTGAAAGAAACTAAACTTACTAAGATTGGCATACAACTGATGCTCTCTCAACAATTTTAACACTACTGCTAGATGTTCTGCATGCTCTTCCTCACTCTTAGAATATATCAATATTTCATCAATGAATACAATCACAAACTTGTCCAGATAAGGACACAACACGCTATTCATCAAACATATGAAAGTAGTTGGAGCATTAGTAAGACCAAAAGGAACTACTACAAACTCATAATTCCCATACCTGGTTTGGAATGCGGTTTTTAGATGTCATCTTCTTTGATGCGTACCTAATGATATCTTGATCTCAAGTCAATATTTGAGAACATTGTTGTTCCCTTCAACTGATCAAACAAGTCATCAATCTGTGGAAAAGGATACATGTTCTTGATAGTCACCTTGTTCAAATAATTGTAATCAATACAAAACTTGAGATTACCATCCTTCTTCTTCACAAACAACATTGGTTCACCCCAAGGTGACACACTTGGCTTAATGTATCCCTTATCAAGCATTTCCTTAATCTACAACTTTAGTTCCACCGATTCTAGAGTGCTCATCCTGTAAGGTGCCTTTGATGCTGGTGGTGCTCCCGACATCAGATCAATATAAAATTCCACTTCCCAGCAAGGAGGAAACTATGAAATCTCTGCCAGAAATACATCCTGAAACTGCTGCAAAATCGGATACCTCTTCAAGACTTCAACATCCTTAAAATCCTTTCCTTTGTCACTGAAAATATGAACTGCAAACAAGACACATCCTTTCATACTATTGGGATTTTCCTGCATAGTTGTAACCATTCTCACTGATGTAGGTTTCTTCTTACCCTGTAAGATTCTCCTCTCTCCATCATCATCTAGGTAGTCAATAGCCTTATCATAGAAATCCACTTTAGTCTCGTGAATGTGAAACCAATTCATACCCAACAACATACTGTATGATCCCAATGGAAGCACATTTAGATGTGCTTATGTATACATATCGTTCAACTCAAATGCATAGGATTTTACCCAATGATGAACTCTTTTCTTAATACTTGTATCCAACTGCACCAACCAAGACTCTGCATCCACTTCTTTATTCAAGCAAGACTTATCCACCAGGTCATGATTGATATAACTATAGTTAGATCCAGGATTAATCAAAATAGAAACAACTTGGTCACAAAGCTTGCCTTCCATCTCAATAATAGATGCCTAATGATCAACTTTCCTATTATCCAATGCTACATAAATATGAGGGATATTGTATCCAATATCTCCAATTATTTGTGCCTCCTAAGCACTATAAATCTGAGGCCTGATGTTATGGAAAATCTCTCCTATGATGATCCTTGCCAAAAATCCAGCACTAAAAAGGATTCTTTCCATCACCCTTGTTCTGCTCCTAAGGCTAAAATCCCTATCCTCTATCAACTGCATTGAATTCCTTGTATGGAACTACATTCTCTTTGTTACCTTCATCTTGATGTATTGCTTGCTTCTTATCCCACTTTCTCTTAGTCTTCTCATTACCTTTCCAACCATGCTTAGACTCTGAATTATGCTTAGACTTATCATAACAATGCTTCAACTTTCCGATTACTTCCTCCAATGTGTGAGGCTCATCATACTCAATATTATACTTAACTGCTAATGGAAATCCACTAGCAAATATTTGAACCTTCATCTTCTCATCCTTAAGATATGGTACATACCTCAACAATTCCAAAAACTTAGTTGTATTCTCTTTGTTCGTCATGGATCCCATCTTCAACTCGTAGAACTCCTTAGCCTTATTATCATCATAGTATCTCTCTGACGAGTACTTCTTCCTGAAAAGTCTCTTGAACTCATGCTGATAAAGGTTTACAAAGGATTTCATCGCAAAATCAAAGGCAGACGAGCCCTTTTCTCTCTCCTCGAGCAACTTACGTGGTGACATTGGTTTGGTTCCGATAAACTATAGGTGGCAGCATATGATTATGTCTGATAAAGACATGTGATAGCATACGATTGCGTTTGATAAAGACACATGGTATCATATGATTGGTTTCGATAAAGCTACAATGGCATCTGACGTTAGCATGACGTGATAGTACGACATGACACGTGGAAGGTAGCTTTGGCGTTTTGAGGGCCCTATGGGGGTAAATCAGGGCGATACATGTCACCACTTAGTAAATGCCACGTGGAATGATGATGTTATATTGAAGGTCTCATATCGAAGAATTTGAAATATCGCAACCCCCATGTTATTTCACCGATTGGAAACCTCCAATACAAGGGGCTTCGATATTGGGCTAGCACACAGTCGCTAGGAGAACTTAAAGGACCAAGGGTGCAAAGCACTTTACAAAGGAAAAATGACCCCTGGGCATGAACAAAATGCCATAGCGCCTTAAGTCCAAGCCTTTGGTCATGACCCTTGGTCCTATGATGAAGAAATGCGGAAAGGGGCTAAACAAAAGGGGCCAAAGGATTTCAAAACTCCCTGTTTTGTAATATATTTAAGAATAACCACTTCAAAAGTTGCGATAAATGACGAAGTTGATGTTACAATTAAACCAATTTTATATTCATATCGGATTCAAAGGTGGAGATGAATATTGCATAACAGAGGATTGGGTTATCAAAGCAATCCCGATATTGACAAATCTTAGATGTGTACCGTATAAATGTTGTGATATAAGTTGAGACCCAGTAATAGGGAGCGGAGTAGTGACGTGAAAAGGCAAGGCATCAGAGAAGAGGGCCCAAAGCTTTACGCGCTCAAATATTTATATGTTTAATATTATTATTATGCCACATTAATATTATTCATCGAACTTTAGTTTATGTAAAGTTTAAACCATTTAACAATTTATTTGAATATGCCAAAAGTCACATTAATAATATGAATCAGAATTTTGTTTATATGATTTAATATGCCTCTTTATATGGCTCGAACTTTGGATATCATAGATTTTCAAAAGGATTGTCCCAATGACAAAGTTCCAATGCCCAAAAGCTCCCATTCATGGTTTATTATACATGACACATTGTTTAATTAATGATTAAGACTAAAAGCCTATGAATACTTCTTGGTCTTGGGGGTTATGTATCAAATAAAAATAAAATATCTGCAAAATATAAATTAATATTTACAATTGAAAATTAATTATTTACAAAAATTAAAATAATATACACCTTGTACATTTTTTAACCCAAGTGACAAAATGATCATACTTCAAATGAGTGCCATGCCATTTGCAAACCGAATAACCAACTGAGATGAAACAGGTATCCATGAAAAGCTTGCTAAAAGCCAAATTCAATGAATCAATCAAAATAGGAATCCCATGAAAATGGAAAAATGACAAAACTGTAGATACTTAATTAAATGAAAATCATAAAAAGTAGTTTAGCCAAATTTAAGGAAGGGGTCCCCATTATCTAAAATAAATATTTCAGAGGTCTTGGGTTTTCCCTACTACAGACTTAAAACCTATGAATGATTCTTAGTCTCGGGGGCTATGTATAAAATAAAAATAAATTATTTACAAAATATTTACAATTGAAATTTACATTTTTACAGATAAATAAAGTTATGAAACAAAAGTAATGTACAATTTATACATTTTAACTGGCAGTGAAAAATGTCCAATCTTCAATTAAGTGTGAGAGACCAAACGTCCAAATGAAACCACAAAAAAATATGGTAGAAAAATAGAAACAGATTGAACTCATTGAACCAATTAAGATTCTAAAAAACAAATACTAATATCACCAACCATTAAATTAAAGGGTCCCCATAGTGAAAATTAAGTGAATACTAGAGGGTTGTGTTTTTTCCACAATACACTTGTAATGTAGTAAAAAACAAGACACAAGGTAACTCCTTACAAAATTGCACAATATAGCTAGTCCCATTATACTAGTCATAACCACCACTTAAATAGATATAGATACAAGTTACAAATCTTCACTTCACAGATTTCCCCAAATAGTAATCACCACATTTTCCCGATCAACACCGCCAAATAAAACAAATACATCCTACTAATATTTTTCAATATTTTATCTAGAAAAATTCAATTTTTTTCAATCTGCTATATCATTAACAATGTTTTTACGCTCTTCTCGTGCAAATGCTAGTATTAAGTTAATGGACTTTCAACATCACACGATGAGAGGTACATTCTGTTATGGAATAAGGTACCAGTGAAGTAGGGGAAAATTTTATTCAACAGTTGCGTGTTCCTTTTAATTTTTATCCGGGTGACTGAAATCTATGCCGACTGCCCACTGCCCGACTACAAATGACCCACGATATAAAGTTAGGGTCGGGCTAAACTTAAATTATGTGGACTAAAATATAATGAAGGGCCGACTATTAACTGGACGCACAAACGAGGTCGGGGTCGGAATGGCGTTATGATTTACTTGGGCATAAATAAAAACTGGGAGAACCAACTCAGACCGTTGTCATGATATTACCTATAGTGAGTGAATAAAATAGAAACTTATATTTATCGATTTTTATTTTTAATCCAAGTTTTCTCAGTCAATTTTCTCACCATCTAATGCTAACGGGAATTTTCTCACTATTTCATTTTACAACCATTGCTGTAGTGCAAGCTTCTTCAAATAAAAAGTAATAACACTAAGATGGTTTATTAAGAAAAAAAACCTCGAAGAAATTTTGACCATAGCAATCCATATTCATTGATATATTAATTCTTCCCACAAAAAAAACATATTATTAAAAGTTTAATAATTATTATCTTTATTTTTATTTTTAAAAATATATTATTAAATAAAATACAAAAAATAAAAACAAAATCATAAATAAAATATAATAAATTAATTTATTAATTTTCCATTAAAATTATTTTGAAATTATAATTTATAATTAAAATAAAATATTATCCTAAAAACAACTCCAATAAAATAATATAAAGTCCCTTCTTTACATATGAGTAGGTGGTTTAACATCAAGATGTGCTCACTTTATTCTTTCCTTGACATGCACAAATCAAACCATATAAAGTCATCTATTATACATAAAACCATCTATGAGGTTGTGTATAACATTGGAGAAAGACGTTACTACTCTTTCGTGGACACGTATACTACGTGGACACTCAATTATGAACGGTTTAATGACTAACATGATCTACGCTTCCTTTAGCCGTAATTCAAAAATTATGTTTTTTTTTCGTAAATTATAGAAATTCAGGTCATATTTTGAAAAAATTTGGCAGAGATTTTTGTAAATTTAAGTAAAAATTGTTAAAATTCATAATTTTAGGTGTTCTAAATATTTTTGATGATGCTGAATGTATTTCTACTATCAAATACATGATTCAAACGCTACATCTTCAAAAAAATTTGAATTTTTTTTACTAGGATTTTGACCAATTTTGATAGTCTGAGCAATTCCTTTGCCTCCATAACAACTTCTTTCTTTATAAAAAAACTTTTTAACTTCCAATTTAAAATATTAAATAAATACACATTATTTATTATATATCATTTTAATTAATTTTTATATTATAATATAACTTAAATTTTTAATAAATTATTATTTATTTATATTAATTAATAATTTCTCTTCTATCTCTCTAAATTTATATATATTTCTCACTTGAAATTGTTATTTCCTTACATATTATTTACATACCACTCAATTTTTTGATAAATAAGTTAGTTCTAGTAAATTGTTATTTCCTTATGCTCTAAATCTTTTTATAAATAAATTAATTCACGTTATTGTTAATAATTGATAATGCATGATTAATTATACTATATAATTTTATAGTGCTTATCAAATAAACAAAATAATTGATATATTGATGATGATGATGGTTAACGTCCACTGAGACCAAACTTTGGTTTATCATACCTAAAGAAACAAATTATTTAGTTTGAGTTAAGATTTTATTCCTATGCTCAAAAAGCTTGGAGAGAAGCCTCTCAAGCTCACTGTAATTTGACAACATAAAAGGCTAGGAAGGTCAATTTTGCAACAAAGATTTTGAAACTGAGATCTAATGTGGTTGTACACGGGGCACTCTAAGAGGAAGTGATTTTCATCCTCGATGTTCGTATTCTCACAGAGATGGCAGAACCTTTCCATCCATGGTGTTTTAGGAACTGCCCAACGACCCATTTCACTATGGAGCTCATGAGAGTTTGTTCTAATCCTGGCTATATTAATTTTCTTCTTTGAGCTAGTTAAAACAGAGAGATACTTTTGATCTTCCAGGGTGGGGTTGATGACCTCCTTATAATATCTTAATTTTCTTTTAGCTACTAAATCTTTCTCACACCACATTTTTTCTTTGAACTTAAAAGTAATAATATTTTTAATGTTATTAATGTTTTGCAATGCAACGTTCTCGTCGATCTCCCAATGGTTTAGCCACATGGATAGTAAATG